>JABFPJ010000794.1:0-33166 GCA_022817425.1 Gryon sp. ZL-2020 | reverse complement strand
GTAATTTTCTTACTTTTATTAGTTTTCTTTTATTATTTAGTGTTCATAGTTTTCTGTTTCTTTAAGTAAGTTATCTTAGTTTTGTTAATTTTATTAGTTTTCTTATTTTTCTTATTTTATTATTATTATTTTTAGTTTTCTTAATCTTCTTCACTTAAATCTTCAATTTTGATCTTCAACTTTGATATCGATATATTTGAACTTTCATTAACAAAATTCTCGCAATTTGCTTTTTTTGAACAACTGATGTTTCGTGACTTGTATAAATAATCAAAATCAATTAATAATTTGCTATATAAATAATTGTCACTTTTTTAAAATTATTTCAATCATAGTTACTGCATAGTTTTGATTGTAGGTCAAAAATATTTTTTGTAAATAAAATAATTGTTCATTTAAATCGCGATTTAAATCAATGATTTAAATCTTTTGATTTAAATCATCTCAACCCTATTACTATTATTATTATTATTATTATTATTACAATTTTAAAATTGTATTCGGTATAAAAAATGAATTTTCAACATCCGACATAACCTCAGTAGTAAATATGTCATTTTTTAAAATTCTTTATGTTAATAAGGCCTTAATTGGCAAACAACATTTTCGAAGTTAAAATTATAAGTAAGTTAAAATTATACTTAACTAATTAATCTTGTATTATGCTTAAATAATAGAAACAAAGTGTAAAGTAATAATAATCACAGTTGACAAAACTCCTTGACGATATAATGCAAATTGGTACATTTACAGTCTTCCAGTATTTTATTGCTTTAATTTTTTTAAATGAGAAATTTCCATATCGTTTTCGAAAAACTTATTGTTCATTTTATCATTTTGCACCATTTTTCAGATTATTTTGTCAGTTTATAATTCAACATTTCGTAGTAAAAGTCAAAATTAATCATAAAATATAATATAACACAAACTGAAATATTTACTTTAATTTTTTATAATGACGGCTGAGTTACCTTAAGATAGAAAGTTACCCAATTTGACAATTTTGAGATTTACTTGAAATTTCGTTAATACTTTTTTTTAAATAACACTTGATTTTTTTCATAAATATCTTTATCAATCATTAATAATAAAATAAATTACAAAAATATTTCTTTTTCAAAAATTTTACCTAACTTTAGATAATAACTTTTTCTAATTTAACTTTAGAAAAATTAAATTTAATTTAATCAACTTTAGTTTAATTTAATATTTTATTTATTTTTAATATAAATTAATATAACAACTTTTAATTTAATTTAAAATTAATAATGCTCAATAAAAATTCTATTAAAAAATACTATCTGGGATATTTGCAAAATTCCAAAATTACTATGATTCATAATAAAAGTTCATATAGAATTTCCCTCAGTATGGAAATATATTATATTATGGAAATGAAATTTGTTTAAATTTATTGTTGAAACATAAATAAATTTATGGATGTAGGAAACATAAATACAGATATGGTCAATTGATATCTATATAGTAATAGAAATAATACCAGAATAACGATATGAGTATTGTTTAAGCAACAATACCCTTTTTCCTTCAATGTAATAGAAGTGAAGTTAGATTTCAATACAATTTCAATAAAATCAAAAAGGTGGTTTATTTCGTTTTATCGGCAAACGGAACAAAAACTAACGTTCATGCTTGCTTTCACAAATGGAACTGATTTTGTTATTTATACTTAAATTTTTCCTATTTCTTTTGATAATCTCGTGTTCTATTGTTTTAATTAAAAAATATTACTATTATTTTTCATTGAAAATGTGCCTAAGGTTATTATATGAATTCAAGTGGGGTTTTTTGCCTCACACATAAAACTTCTTCTCACACTTCTTTACTAAAAAAATGCTTACTGCACTTTTTACAGTTTATACAATTTTATGCTTTTCTTTAATATTTTAATATTTTGTTCTTTTTATTTATCAATTTTCATGTATTTCAGATTCACATATTGAATTTGGTAATTCAGTAGTGTGCTATAGATATACAAACATCAGACATATTTTTAAAAAATTGAACAATAACACTCAAAAATAAAAAAAGTCAAGATTTTGCGAAATAAAAACAAATAAAAATTCATTTCAAAGTCCAAATTTCATGAAAAATTGAAAAATTCATACAAAAGTCGAAATTTTATGTAAAAGTCGAATTTTCATGCAAAGATCGAGTTTTCGCAAAAAAGTCGAGAATGCATGAAAAAGTCAAAATCTTATGACAAAATCGAAATTTCGTAAGAAAGATAAAATTTGATGAAAAAGTCGAAAATGTATGAAAAATTGAAAAATACATGAAAAAGTTGAAATTTAATGAACAATTAAAAAAATGATGAAAAACACGCATTTTGTGAAAAAATTGAGCATTCATCAAATATTCATGAAAAATTTGAAAATGCATGATGGAAAAATCGAAATTTTATGGAAAAGTCGAAAAATTATGAAAAATTAAAAAAATTACCTGCCAACACTCGGTCTACTGCGGAAATGTAGTAAATAAACTGCAATTTCTACCTGTTTTCAAATTAATGAAAATCATAAAAAAAATTTTTTGATCAACGTCAAAAACAGTGATAAATTATAGCATATTTTAAAGAAATTATATTATATAATTAATATAAGGATATTTAATTAAGTAAATACAGTTTTGTTTAAAAAATTGAATTAAATTTGTCAAATAAAAATTTCTTCAATTTGTTACAAAATTCCATTGCAATAACATTAAAAACTTTGGGTATATTATTTTAATGATAAGTAATCATAATTACAAGAAAATTCATTTTAGACATATCTTAGAAAAATGTTCGTGTAATTTGGAAAATGATATACATACGTACAGATAATGAAGAATATAAAACTGCAACATTAAAAATGATTACCATACTAAAAAGTATCATTCTATAGAACAAAGACATTCAATCTAATACTGCAGCTGCAGGAGCGACAGTGACATGAGCATTTCATATATCGAGGGATAAAAATGTAATAAAAATCCCTTGAAAATCGTATAACATATAATCCGTGGATATGAATCTGAGAAAATCAAAAACAAAGTAAGACTGACAAACATTCGTGTGGCAAAAGCCTTATTCCCATTTCATTAAAGTTAAATATTTGCACGACTTTTGGAATACTTGTGTCATATGTCTTACGTTTCATTTCTTTTAGAATTTCTTTCTGATTCAGTTAGATAATTGTTAGATAATCAATTCAAAATTTATATTTACTTTTTTGAAATTCAAAAAAAACATAAACACTAAGAAAAATAACTTGCAATAAATTACTGTTTAAACAGTAACTTAACCACAGAATTCCCATTAACATGAAAGTTCCTGTTAAAAACAGTAAAAATTTTCCTTTCATGCACAAAAATTCTTGAAAAAGTCATTAAAAATTTGTGTTCAGAAAGTAAATTTTCCAGTTTTTGACAGAATTTATTCGGTTAATGGGAATTCTGTGGTCAAGTTACTGTTTAAACATTAATTTATTGTAAGTTATTTTTCGTAGTGAATCACAAAAAAAATTACATCCAATTTCTTTTTTGATAAAAGTGTCGCATATTATTTGTGACTTAATGTTAACTTACAACAGTTTTCTTAATAGGTTTTGTCATTTTTTCGTATCATTGAATTTTAAGCAATGCATAAAGCTGCTCTGATACTAAACTCGAAAAGTGTAAGTAATGTTGGCATTTGGAAAAGAGTTGAGCACATAATATAGGTGGGTATGTGATGCAGAATATTATTGCAAGTTGTCAGTCTTAAATATTAAGTTGAGATATAACTCTGTCGGATGGAAAGTGAAATGTGGTAGTTGGTTTATGCCTATTACAAGAAAGTGCCGTTTATTTTACATAAGTTCTTATCACGAACACTCTTTCTAAATCATTTAATATGCCTTTGTCGTTTGATTATAAGCGTTTTCTTATTGCATAAACTATAATAACACAAAGTACATCTTTTTTTAGGTTAACTTAAATAAATGTATAGCAAATTATAATATGTAAATTCGCGTAGTTTGATTTATGGCTACTTTTAAAGTTAGGCCATTTTCATATTTCAGCGACGTTTTAAAAGCTACTATTAGATATTTAAGGATGCGTAAACTCTTCTGTTACAAATAGCACACACTTACATAAATGAATCTTTGAAACTTAATGTTGTATACGCGCACATTATTTACGCTCGTTTGATTTTCTTTCATATGAAACTGTATAATTTTTACACGGATTACGTATGTTTCTAAAAGATAACTTAATTATTTGTTACAAGTAGTGATTTTTTAATCTGTTTATTATTGTAAATAATTAACTAACTAATTTATGCCAAAAAAATATATTTTCATGTATTTCACATGTATTTCTGAATATATTTCAAAATACATTTTTTCAATTGAATTAAATTAAAATTAAACGCTAATTTTACAACGTTTTTTTCGTGTAACAAATTTGGTGTTCTAAATAAACATTAAGACGTGTATATATACAACATATATTGATTCCACTTGATTTAAAAATACATTACGTGAAAATCGAATAGCTTTCAAAAATATATTTCACATACAAAAGGAAATTCAATACCCAATAAAAATATATACATACAAAAAGGTATCTAATATTAAATAAGAAAAAAACATTGTATACACTACGAAGTTGCAGACAGTGAAATAAAGAACGCAAAAAGTGAAATCTTACTTTTTGTTGAAACTTTCAGTTTATGCAAAACAGAGCATATCTTATAGAATATATCACCTCATTAAACTCATTTTGAAGTAATTTCAAGCCATATTTGCATTATAATACGAAAAATGTTGGAAAATATACACTAGTGGAAAGAAAAATTCAATCGTCTGAAAAAGTGTCCTTAATAGTTCGTTTTCAAAATTTGGCAAAATACAAGCAAATGAAAAATTCAAAAAATAAATTGTTTGGGCAGATATTTAGGTTAGATTACATATGTTTCTGAAATTTGTATAATCTGCCTGAATAAACATACCTTAAGGGTATGTTAAAGGTATGTTAAGGGTATGTTGAAGGTATGTTAAGGGTATGTTGAAGGTATGTTAAGGGTATGTTGAGGTATGTTATAGGAATTTTAAGGGTATGTTAATAGAATGTTAAGGGTTTATTAAGGGTATATTAAGGGTATGTTAATGGTTTGTTATGGGTATATTAATAATATCTTATGAGTATATTAAAGGTATGATAATATATGTTAAAGGTATATTGAGGGTATTTTAAGGATACAATAAGGGTATGTTAAGGGTATGTTATAGCTATGTTAAGGCTATGCCATTAGTATGTTGTGGGTATATTATGAGTATGTTGAAATACCACATAAATAAAATCGTTTAAAATGGGGTGTTAAACGACGAAATTGATATTTGAACTTGTGATTTTGTGTCGAACAAACAATTTGAGACAGTAATCTATAAATGGTAATCGTCGGAAGTAATTTTACAAAGAGTCGGATAATACGGAAACAGATCCAGGGAAGTAACATGATCAAAGAGCGCTTTATGTCGTAGCTTCAAGTAGTCTATTGCGTGCAAATCAGCTGCCAATCGTACATATCCGTTTGCCGGTTGACTTTCCCAATGACAACAAAGCAGCCTAGAATTGCAATCGACGATTACACTCAATCGAATTAATACAGATGCTACAAAGACATCTCTTTCGCTTCCTTTATCTTGGTAGTCAAATTTACATTTCATTCAACGTCGCTTTTCATACCACAGAAAAACTGGAAAGTAAAAATATTGGAAAATGAATTTCATGCATTTCGATGACAATGCAAATTATTATGGAGTTATGATGAAGAACAATGTTTCTTAATAACGTAAAGAAATACATACTTTGAATCTTTAAAAAGTAATAAAGAATAGAAATCTTTTTTATCCAGTTGCAATGAAAGTAATTCTGCTCAAAATTAGATAAAATTTTTCTTAAATGAAGTCGAAAGTTTTCTGTAAAAAATATTTTAAGTATATTTACTTTGATTCGAGTTATACTTAATTAATTAACTCAAAATGTAAGAGTCAATAAATCTGTTCCTTTAATTTGATCAAGATATGTAAACGGAAAATTTTACTCATATTATTTGTTTTGACTCCATTGCTTTTAGAAAATATAAAACTGCGAATACAGTATGACGACGTCATTAAAATCTCTAGAGTGAAATGTAGATACTAATTTTTGGACTCAGACGGCTTGTTTATAATGCGCAACGCAATGAAAACTTTATAGTCTGTTGAAATGAAGACGCAAAGAAAAATTCTTTTTAGCCTTCAGTGTTTACTTTCATGGCACGTATGAATCTCATTACGCGCGTACTTTAAAGCACTTTATGCTCATAATGAAAGATAGCTAATTACATAAATATTTAGGGGAATACAAAAATCCTAAGAACGCAGATAAGTTGAACGGCGCGGCTTATTAATGTTTTGGAAACTTGTGTTTAGACGAACTGTCTTAACAGCGTCTTAGTCATATGCACTGTTAATTCACACATGATAAGAGAACCAAAAGAGAATAGTATATCACGCATCAAGGGCGTTTCATCTCGAATAGTGATTTTCATTCTTGGGATCGGGGCAGAATAGTGATTTTTTCCACCCTAGTGCAGAAAAGCGGTATTTTTCACTCTAGGGTTGAAAACTGGTTTTTTCAGGCTAGAGCAGAAAAGTGGTATTTTTCACCCTAGTGCAGAAAAGTGATATCTTCCACCCTAGGGTAGAAATAGTATATTTTTGTACTAGGGTGCTTGCATGCAAGTATGTGGAAAACGACAGTTTTCTGCACGTGTGAGAGTACGGAAAGTGGCCATTTTTCGCCCTAGAGCAGAAAAGTGTTCTTTTCCACCCTAGGGCAGTAAAATGGTTTTCTACCCTAATCTTAAGTATGAAATAATTATCTAATTAGTTTTCTGTAATTTATAGATGTATGCCTAACCATTTATTAGTGCTCAATAAATATTGTCTTACACTTTCTTTTCATTTTAGATATCCCATTCAAGTTTCATATTTCCTTTCCAAAGTATGGAATCAAGTTAGCTCATTGAAGCATTGTAATTCTTAATCTATATCTTGTTTACAGATAAATCGACAGGTTTTGTAAAACTTGCACAATGTAGCAGTTTAATAATATTGTTTATTCATTATATAAAACAAAAGCTTGCTATAAAGTTCGAACAAAAGCTCGCTATAATCATATGAGTCATAGAGCAAGTTTACTAAGAGAGTCTTGCGCCACAAGTTCGGAGATGACACGTGTAATAAAATGGATTCAGCTGCCGACAATTTGCTGGCAAAACAGAGGAGAGCAACGCAACGCCAGACAGACAAACGCTTCCTCTTGTCTGCCGCTTCTTCGGTTTAAATTCATTGTAATCTTGTCTCCTTTCCCCGCGCTCTGTTTCTGATGCATTCAACCCCGTCGCATCAACCCCCCCCCCTCCCCCTCCTCCCTCTTCAGAGTGTGAGCGACGGGCTACAACAGAAGCCGCAAGCATTTCTGTTGGCTTAACTTTCGAGCTGTCCACCTGTCGCAAACGTAATTCCTATTTCGCAAGTCTCTCTAATACAAACGGACAAGATTAACGCCCGGGTTAAAATTCGCGCGACGCAGAATTGCGTGCCGTTGTTTTGACCTACATCGATAACTGGAACGTCACTTGCCTATCGTGACCTATCTTTTTCTTTTTTTTTATTTCAAATGAGTATTTTTATATTTCAATTTCTTGTTTAATGCAGTAAGAACATTATTGTCTCAAAAATTATTAAATACTATACTATACTAAAAATATTATCTTGTAATTTTAGCACACTGTAAATGTGAACTGTAAAATTATAGTACATTTTATATTGCATTTACCAGAAAAGTAAATTCAAAGTATAAAAATATAGTTAATAAATTGTAACTTCATAAGCATTCTAAAAATTGATAGTTGCACTACGAAAATATAGTACATTAACTATAATTACCTTGTTTGAGTTTAATGAAATTCGTTTTTTACATTTTTGAATATTGAATAACTTATAATTAATACCATTTCTCAATTATTTCATTAAAATACTGTAAGTTCAATTATTCTTGAAACATTGTTCATGTAATATAGCTATATAGGGTAAATGCACCAATAGTTGACCGCGCACCAGTAAATGTCAAATTTTATGTTTAGACTTTATTACACTGTTAAAAATGAAAAGTAATATCAATAAATAAATCGAGTTAAATCAACTCGACTATCAGTTGAATTGAACGGATTTTAGTTAATTTAACTAATATATGATTTATTCAACTTAAAACAAAGTTGATTTTTAAAAATTTTTTAACAGTGTATATATTATTTTTATTTATATATTTTATATATATGTTCACAGGACGTCAACTTTTCCATTGAAACTACAATCCATAATTATATATCACACGATGCAGGTGAATGACGCAATAAATCTAACGAATATAAAAAGATTGTTGCTCTGGTGTCAACGAAAAGTGCGTGGAAAAGACAAATACGAACGCGACATGCGATTCATGTGCGAGAGCAATGATTCGTCATATGAATCGCTCGGGAGACATGATGGTTACAAGAGACGTCGCACGTTACTGGAAGACAATGCAAGTCATTTGTTCACAATTTGTGACATCATGAGAGTAGTCTGACCCCTTTTTCTACTAAGCTGCAACGATCTGCAGAAGCTGATTTACGCGTAGAGTTATGTTTCAAAAATTGGCAAGGTAAGTTGTTTTTATTATGAAAATCAGGAAATGAATTATTCGAGAAAACATTGACGAAATTTTTTTTTACCAAGTTGAATTACTTTAAAAGTTCATTATAAAAAAATAATAAGAAGTTATAACTAGAAAATGTACTATAAAAAATAACTAGAAAATAAAGAATAAAAAACAAGAACAAAAATAACTAGACAATTTACTAGAAAAAATAACTAAAAAACAAGAAAAAAAATAACTAGAAAAAAAATCTAGTGATTTATTATGATTTAATATTTTACGAGAAAAAAAAATATTTTTGTAAAACTTTCATAAATTTTATAATTTATCATGAGTTTTCAATTTTTGCTTAAATTTTCAAAAAATTGTTCATGGAAATAGACTTTTCCATGAATTTTGAAAATTTTCATGAATGTCTGACCTTCTCGTGAATTTTCAAATTTTTCGTGAGTATAGCAATTTCATATAATTATGTATCTAAACATAATTGAAATGAGAAATTTTGTAAAACTAATATTGTTCGTAATAACAGAACAAACCAATTTATTTATTTTCCAAATTGTATACTTGGTTACTTCATGTTTGTTCAGCCATATAAATTGTTAAGTATTTCTCTAATACCAAAATTGGTCCATTCAAATTATTTTTTCATAAGAAAACATTACTTTTTTGTTTACAAATTGCAAATTAAACCCAGATTTCAAATGTTCAATTAGCGTTGAAGAAATATTGATAATCGATAAAACACTGTCGATTTTCTATTGAAAAACTGTTGATTTTACACATTGATTTAAAATTCTCACATAGTGTCGGAATTATCATTTCTATGATTTAAATAAATAAAAAAATATAATTAAATAATTTTATTTTTACTATTTATTTAAATCTGTAAAAATAATACACTGACAATCATAGATTTTGAATTTTTACTCTTTTTAATAGCATTCTGAATCTATCGGCAAAAAATCATTAATTTTGATGTGAAAAACAGTAAAAATGAAAGTTATTTTAGTAAATATTTACGTTATTTTCTTCATAAATTATTGTTTTTAATAGTAAAATTTGATGATTTTTTGTCGATGGATTCAGAATGCTATTAAAAACAGTAATTGTACATTTTCAGGTTTTATGATTGTCAGTGTATAACAATTCCAGTTTCTCAAATTTCAAAACTTTCCACTTTGACTTAATTCGAAATTTATCTTTAAAAAGCTATCACTCATTTTTCCACTTTCAAAAAAGAAAAAAATGTACAAGAAAGTGTATTTCATTAATGTTATTATTAAATTTAATGCATACATAAAAATATTTAATTTTAACTAGGCAATATATTCCCATTTAAATTTATATATACAAAAATTGATTTGCACGAAATGTATCTTTGATCCATTTTCGGTACATAATCCTGAAACCCAAACACGTACATAAATGTTGAACTATAACACGTTTGGCTCTAAAAATTAATTTGATGTTATTGTTATAACAAACGACTTACAATAACATATAATGTGCACCATCAACGCCGAAGAAAATGACGTCGATGGTGGCGCTATGGGCTCGCGCAAACACCGACGTCGAGCGTCGCGACGCCACTCAGTCTGAGCCGTACGCTCGACGCAGTTGGTTGCACAAGTGTTCGCGAAAAATTTGTGCGTATTGACGTACGGTTTATGACCGATTCGACACAGAAACGAACATTTTTGCAAACACCTTTCTAACATTAATTATTATTTTTCAATGATTTCGCGAAACCAGTAAAATCAACTTAAGACTTCATTCCAAAGTAACTTGAAAAGTTGAGCAAACGACAATTTTGGTGAAGTTATATATAGCTATTGAAAATTTTTTGCGTTTAACTGAATTAAGTGCTGAAAAATCCAAAACAAAAAGGAGAGAAAGTAATTCACGTGGTTAAGACAAAAAATCGACTCGGTGGATCCCGAAGGAAGTTGCGCAAAAATGGATGTTAGCGAGGAAGAAAATAATGAAATCGTCGGTGGACAAAACACGCACCATCCACCTTATATTAATTACAACAAACACGGTAATAAATTTGAGATCAAATTTATACAACTGCTCAACCGTTTACTGTTGAGTTATTTCAGTGATATAATTTTCAAGTGAAGTAACATTTCAAATAACAAAAAAACATTAATTAAACAAATTAAGTTAGTTTCGATCATAAAAAATGATTTTATTTTATGGTAAGATTACAAAAGATGTAATAAGTCAAGAATCAATTTTAACGCAAAATCTTGGATCACAAATTGAATTTCATCCAAGCTCAAATCACAAAAAGGGACTTTAAACTTGGTCATCATTGTGTTATTATATCGATGTTATTGTATTTATCGATGTCATTGTATCGATGTGAATAATTGGACGATTATTTTGTGACTGTGTCAACATTGGAATTAGCACTGAATGGAGTCCAAATGGAATTCCAAAATTGAATGATGACGTTAAACCTGAGATTTCAGTGTCATTTTAATTCTAAAATTAATTAAATCTCAGTGTAGATTCCCATCGATCCTTATTATACTCAGATCACAATCTTCGTCGTTCTCGTTTGACAATAGGACTCATTTATATATTCATTCTGAAATTTACTTGATGTTTACAAGTAATTTCGAAATCTTTATACTGGAAAATAAATTATTAAAAATGAAATTACTTTGAAAAATTGAAAATGGCATTTTTTAAAATAATGTTGAAGAAATATTATTTATTGTTACGAGATTACATAACTTTTCAATTTCGTTGTAATTTTCGTGTTGTAATGTAAATTTGCAAGTCATAACGGTTTATTTTTCAAATACATACAAGTTTGACACATTTTTTTATTTCGAATTTTTTGTTAAATTGAAAAATTACAATTTTTTAAATTTAAAAATTACAATTTTTAAAATTTGAATTTTATTTCATTGTATATAATTGTATGTATTTTATGTTTAATTTTGTTTAATTTAATCAAACTTTTTAGAAAAAAAACTAATCAAAATATTTGAAAAAAATTTTTTTTAATCATCCATGTAAATTACGATACACAATATAAAATTAATAGTTTAATTACATTTCCTTGTAATCGTCAACTCTCACATTATTAATTAACAATGTAAAATAGATGTAGTATTGAGTACAATGTTGTCATTAGAGTATGTGAAATATTTATATTATTCTTTATTACACATACGAATTCCATATATGAATTTCTCCATTGAGTACATATAAATTCCTATCATTCGTTTTTGTTTTTATCGTTATATTTTGCTTCCTGCTGGAATAAAGTTTTCGCGCAGAATTCAATAAAATGTGTTCCTCTATTGTGCCAATTTAAAAGTAGTATATTTGAAGTATCGCAAAAACGATTTTCATTTTATTAAATTAATGTCATCTCATAATTCCCGGATAATGGAAATATGTCATTATCTTACATCACGTATGTAATTTATTTTTTTTTATATAGCTATAAAGACCAAGATTTTCAAAAGCTTAATTAATCTATTGTTCTTCATATTTTTTAAATATACAATACATTTTAACTCGAAATTTCATATATTCTAAATTTTTTTTAGATATTTTTAAATATATTTAAATATATTTTCGACAAAAAGTTGGATATTTTTGTATATATTTTCAAAACATAATTTTCATTCTGAAGTTAAGCACGATTACATTTTAATTTTTCTGTAAAAACAGTAATTTATAAAGAATAATTCAATTTTTAAAGAAAAAATAACTGTTTTTACCAGGAACAATTTTTTAGCTGTAATTTTTCTTATATTTTTTCGCTGTATGTATGAGTGAATTAATGTTCAACCTTACTGTGTCATCGAATTTTATAATTGTTCTTCAAACCTGTATTTAAACTTAATCGTAAAGAATATAATGCATTTTATGCGACCGAGGTAGAACCACGAAGAAAAACCTTTAAAAGTCGACTTAAATGCATAAACGATTTTTATGCGCTTACGTTTCAAACGTTTGTCTTGAAACAATCGTCTAAGAAGCAGTAAAATCTTGTAGAATTCAAATGATTTTCCATTCGAAATATCGACGTTGCAAAATTCACTTATATCAAACACTTTGAAGCTTTTTTTCAATTACTATTTATTAATTTGTTATTAAAATGAGCTATATTAAGTTATTTCGTCAGAGCTAAACATTGCGTGAACGAATGTTAAATGTGTATTTAGTAAGCATTTTCAAAGTTAAAAGTTAAATTTTCTAGAAACTTTATTAAATCGTTCGAAAAAAAAGTTTATTCAACGTTTTAATAACTTCGTTTTTAAAAGGCAGAATATGTATACAAAATTTGTATGTAATATTGAATGTATAATCTATAATGTAATATCTTCCAAATCGAAAAATGAATAGCACTGAAAGAAAACTAAATTGCATGACAAAATAAAAGTGCTTTGTTTCAATGCATCTTCTGTTCTCTGAGTCAATGAATCATTTTTTACAGTGTATGAGAAGTGTAATTCTTCCGGGGTTCAATATCCGCGTAAAAAAGCCAAATCTGACGTTAAGCTGGATTTTGTAAGCGAGCTTTATTTTTGGCGTACAAATGCCAACCTAATGCCATACTTTACCCAGAGTCTGACATTTTGATGAAGCGTTTGACTTAAGGTTAAAGTAAGGCCATATACTTTTTCCATGGTGCCAAATTTCTTATTTCATTTAATGTATTAAATTCAAATCTCAAGTCAAAGTGTAAATATGTCTTGATGTATAGATATATATCAATAAAATGCATTAGACATTTTCATGCAAGGATTTATATGCGAAGTATATATATGAAATAGAGTCGCACATAAAATAGAATAGTATTTGTTTTTTTTTCTCTCTCTCTTTTCTGTAGTATATATGTATAGATAAAATTTCTTTCTGATGCAATTGTAACGGTTTTTCATATTATATACGATTCATATGAGGCATACAGGAGAATGCATTGCTAGTATCTTGTGCAGAATTCGATCAAGTAGTAAATAATGGTACTGAAACAAATAGCAAACTTTAGTCGTCGATTCGCATTCGATTAATCGTTACTGTAGTTTCATTTCACGTGTGCTGTATTGACAAAGCAATGTAATGCAAAATTATTGTTGTAAATGTGCAAATCAATTTTGAAATATTAATCAAGTGCTGTTAAAGTATCGATAATACGATACTAAGATTCAGAGTTTTAGTTAGAAGAAATATTTGATAAAAATATGTAAATATGAAAACAATATGTGGAAAGCTGATATAAAAAAAAGAAAACTAAAAAAAAAGAAAACTAAAAAAAGTGACCAAACCAGCTCTTTCTATACGAAAAGTCAAACCTAATGAATCCGCGTGTACACAATTTGAGCTCTATATTAGTCGTGTAAGAGCGAGGGAGACAGAGAGAGATATAGAGATAAAGAGACAAAGAAAGAAAGAAGAGAAAAACACTTTGTATTTCGATTTTACAAAAAATAAAGGACAAAACATGGATCAAAAGATGCGAAGATTTTCATTTTTTGATAATTTTGAGGTTATTTAATATATTGTTTATATATTTCATATAATAATAATATATCATTTTCATAGCATATTATATATTGTGCATTAGCAATTTGTTGATAATATATTAACAATTTATATTTGCATATTTTTTATATATGTACCATACATGGACCATATATGAAAAATGTGTGTTGAATATATGGTCCATATATGGTCAATATATATATTGACTATATATATAGTTAATATATTGTCAGTATATTAAAATATATTGATATATAATATGATCTTTTTATTATGAATTATATATATTAAAAGGTCGCTTAAAATTTTTAAGGTCAAATATTGATCGCATAAATCATTCAAGCATTTTTATAAATATCTATATGTAAAATAATTTAACATCTCGGAGATACATATTTTACAAATTGTCCAACATTTTTAACACACAGACTTCAACTTTTGCGAGATAAAAGTAAAAGTTCGTACGTTTGAAAGATTGAGTTCATAATTATGTTTTTTATGTTGAATTATAAAAAAAAGTTTCCTTTAATGAACAAGAGTATATAATTTTTCTGAATTCCACTGAATTTTATTTTTCTTTATGGAGTAACTTTTTATTGCACACATTTATATACCTAAACTAAAACTATTTTTTAAACAATAAATTTACCTTTGAATTTATGCTTTTTAAAGTAAAAAAAAATTTTCACCATTAATTTTCACAAAAGTTGAGATCTGAATGTCGACAACTGTCGAAGCAATTTGAAATTTACCTATTTTTGTTACCTCGATGATAAATAACCATATACCCACACAAACATTTTTCTATCGAATTACAAACTCGAATATATGACGCATCAAACTAAAAATTTGCATACAGAAAAAATGTCTTATTTTTTTTATGTAACATGTAATAAAATGGGTCTACGAGAGCTTTTAAAGGTATTTTTGGACGTTCTGCGTAATTCCTGAATACTTTTGTAAAATACACAAAATAGCAAAAAAGACGCTATTGTTCAATTTTCGTTTCAGGCACTTTTTCACTATGAATAAACGTTTCGATGGTCATTTCCAATGTTTTCTGATGTTAAATAAATTGGAATTTGGTCTTTAAAAAGTTCGTTAGGATCACACAAATATACATATATTCCTGTATATTCTGGATGTTTACATAAAACGATAATGAATGAAAAAAACAAAAATGACTTTTAAAAATGTCATCTCAAAAAACAATCAATTAACAATTTTTAATGTTAATTTTATTATATTTAAAAAAGTAATATAGTCTAAAAGTCTTAATTAATTTTTCAGAATATGGAAATTTATTTTTCATTTTTAGGTTATGGATTTTTTTTTCATTTTAGGTTATGTAATTTTTTTTATTTTTAGGTTATGGAAACCTATCTGAAATTCATACCTTTAAAATTAATAATAAAAACAATATAAATTTCAAACGATTTTCTTTATTTTCTAATTTGTAATATTTACTGTCCCAAATGAAGTTTTAAGTATAATAATATGGTACAAATCTGCCATACAGCAAAAGTCCACTAAACATCTAGCATTAATCAAGCAAAAACATTATCATTTCCTGATTATTTCATATATGATAAATTCATTATGACAAATATAATACGACATTAGTCAAGAGCTTTACTAAGAGCATGAATAATGCCAAAAGTTTGCTAGACGCTTATATAATACAACACTAAAATATATCTTATAAAGCTATAAATATGTACACCAAATTTACTTTTAAATTCAAATATGCCTTTTACACTGTTTATAATTTTCGCTATATATAAAATACACTGCATGTAAAAAAATTGTTACGTAAAATGCAATTAAAAATCGTTGAGAGACCTTTTCTGTGTATTTTTGAATAAACTTGTGCAAATTCTTGATAAAAAAATGTTTATCGAATAATAGAACTTGAATGGTATTTTCATTATATATTACTTTTTTATATATAAAATATAATCATAAAATAATATGTTCCGCTTGACTGATGAGTTTGAAAAGTTACACTTTTTTAAATGTCTTTATCGTGTATATAAAATTAACAATTTATGTACACCTTCCATTAGAAGTCACGTAGAAATTTGTATAAAAAAATTACGTGTGTATAATGGAACCTTTAGTTTTAATTGAAAGTAAAACAGAAAGAAAATGAGTTTTTAATCCCTTTAATTAAAATGATTAGAAAATGAAAATTAATTTCTCTTATAATATTACACGATAAATATTAAATTATGTTATATACATTTACTTTTCTTGATTTGAATACAAATTTATTTTTATTTAAAAAATAAAAACATAATTATAAATAATCAAACTTAATTCTGTTAGAAATTATGAAGAAAACACAGTTCATAAAATGAATTATTTCTTTTGTGCATAAATTACATGATTAAAATTTATTCATGCAATATTTAAGTAGAGGAAAAAGCTTTGAAAAGAAAAATAGAGAACTCAAGTCAATAATATTGATAATACAAATAAGACAATGAAATGCGTACCAACTTCCACGAAAAGATGATTATTTTATGCATTTTAAAATGGATATATTGATGAGAGATAAGGAGTGAACTTTCTAAAGAGTATAATAAAGTTTCGATGAAAAAAAATTGAGTTAAGTAAAAGTGAATATAAGAAGAGTTTTACAATAAAACTTTGAAAACTATTAATATTTCAAGTGATCTGATAATATGTTGTTTCATTACAGATTAATAATTCAGATTAAATATAAATAGTAATTTTGAAACAAAAAATAATTTTATCAAAAACGTATCTTTCTTAACATTCTTTGACTTCATTTTAACAATATTATAAAATAATGTCGGAATATTTATGATTTAATTTAATTACTTTTGATTTTTTTAATTCAATTATTTATTATGATTTAGTTCATTTTTTTCGAATTTTTCAGACAATTTATAAAAGCGAATTTTTTTTATAAAAAACTGCAATTTAAACCTTTAAAAATATTATACAAAATTAAATACTTATAAGCAACATAAATATACTTATAAGTAACATAATTCTGCTTATGTTACATTAATGTTTTTTTAGAGTTTAGATATACTAATTCAAATTTAGTGAAATTAATTTCATTTAATCTATAATAAGTATTAATTTAATTCAATCAGTCAATTTCATATTAGTAATTTATCATTCATTATAATAACTTGACATAGTTTACATCCCATTCAACTTCATCAATAAGATTAAGCTGACTGATTCAGTTACACATATGTGTTAATAAAAGCCTAATCTCATCGTAAATTATCGCAAATATAGTTACTATCTATACAAATATAGATATATAAAATTAAATCAATTATCATTTTCATATTTGCATGAAATTTTCTCATTTGTATACACAGTAAAAAAAATATTCAAATATTTACACGATTTCGTGTAAAAATACAAATTAATGTCTAGAAAGTGTTAATTGTACACCGATTGGTGTACCAACAGTCAATCATAATTATACTTTAGATATATTTACACCTTTCGGTGTAAAAAATTGCACCGAAATTTTTACACTTTTACACTGGCACGAAATTTTTTTTACTGTGTACTTTTACTTTTATCTTTGGAAAAAATAAAAAAAAGACACTTCTAACAAAAGCAAATAACGTACATGAATAAATTAGACCAGCAGTTGTATATATGTGTGTGTGTTTTTTTTTTTTTTTTTTTTTTTTTTTTTTTTTAGCTAACTGTATTCGGAGACATTTAATATGACATACTTAATTGATTCCTAATAGCAATCGCTTCAGATAACTTCATTCGATAATCTGGTTTTCTGTTCATCGCCTTGAATTTGGCTTCAGGTTACCATAATTAATCCTTATTAAAATTCTATTTTAGAAATTAGGAAGAATCAGTTGAAATTAACCTTTTTTTACCCGCGCATGGAAATAATTAAAAAAACTTGTAGAAAATTATATATTTTCTTAATTTTTATGAATTATAAGTAAATTTGCGAAAAAAGCTTTTTTTAATTTTTGGAAAAATTACAAATTTTTGCATTTTTTATAGAATTTTATATTTTATTATACAAAATTCGTGCAAATAAGAATATTTCTTATTACATGTATGATTTATAGAATTATAGATGTAAAGTCAAATTTGATTGAACGTGCTTTAATTATCAATAAATGTATTTAATAATATAACTATATAAAACAATACATGAATTATGCTTTATTTAATAGTAACAAATCTGTTCATATTATGATTAAAATTAATGTCAATTAAATTGATCAATTTTGAATTTAATTGGAACTAATAATATTACTTTATAATTTTAATGTTCATTTTACCAAATTACATCATTATGAATTATATATTTAAATTATAAACTATACAGAAAGTGTTAATACAATAATTGAAATCAACATAAATTATATTTAAAAAAATAATTTTAAAAAACTGTTTAACATTCTAAACCTTTCAGAAAGTTAAGTCTTGGAAATGTCAAATTAAAAAAATAATAACATTTAACAACATCATTTATTCTTCTTATTATTCAATACTACACTCACAGAAAAGATTATTTAAAATAAATAAAATTTAGGATTAAAACAACTAAAGTTTTTTTATTTTAAATAAATATTTCGTTAAAAGAAACAAATTTTTAGTTGATTCAACTAAACCTTTCTCTGTGTGTACTAATACTACTAATATTATGTCCTGATTAATTAAACATCTTTTTTAAATTACTGTTTTTTACAATAAAATTGTTGACGAAGCATTCGCAATATTATTGAGAATCTATGGTTTTCATTGCATGTATGAAAACACAAGTGTATTAAGTCAATTTCAAAACATATATACATTTCACCTAACCGGAGATTGGCATTATCACTGCAAAGTAAAATCTGGCAAATCTTATAATTAAAACATGACAGGTACTGCAGAATGTCTCGTATTAGCAAAAGAAAAGGACCGGTGTAATTGTAAAATAAAACGGATAATCCTTTCAGATGAAAGAAGCACGTAGTTGGCGATTCGCCATGTAGCAGATATCTCTGTCTTCAAATTAATTGCCAAAAAGCGCGGCCTTGTTCCAAGTCACTCAGGGAATTTACAGAACCACTAGAGTACCGATGCAAAAAATTGCTCTGGCAATTCATTTGATTTCTCCAAGCTCTACTCGTTCCCTTTTTCTCTCCCTTCAAGCCTCACATTTTTTATTCTTTAAATAAAAGAAGAGGTAATTTGACATTAACTGATAATACAAAAAAGTTATATTTTATAAAATGTTTATTCATCTGAATTACACGAAATTTAATGATATCCTTACTAATATATAAAATTGAAAAAATGTAAAAATGTCATAAGGATGTCATAAGGATGTTGAAGGGATGTTCTAAAGATGTCCTAAAGATATCATAAGGATGTGGAGGGATGTCATAAGAATGTCATAGGAATTCACAAGGATATTATAGGAGTGTCGTGGGGATATCATAGGGATGTCACAAGACTGTCATATGGATATCATCTTACTTACTTAATATTCATCGTTGAAAATATATTTGTTCAATTGTTTAATTTTTAGAAAAAAAATGTGTTGTGACAAAACTGCCCCCTCTTGAGGGGATATTGTAGGGATGTATATAGGGATATATCATAAGGATATCATAAGGATGTAATATGACTGTCATAAGGATATCATAAGGATGTCATAAGAATTTAATAGGGATGTTATGGCCTTATTATGACCTTATTAAGGCCATAATAAGTCTGTAGTAAGGTCATAGTAAAACCAAAGATATCTTCAGCATGTCATAAGGATGTCACAGGGATGCCAAAAGGATGTCATTAGGATGTCATTTTTTACAATGAATCTCAGTTTTACGTGAAACCGAGGATTTTGTTAGTAATTACATAAAGTAAAAAGTTATACTTAATTGCAGTTGGTACAGATTTACAAACTTGTGTACATATATTTGAATGAAGAGCATTCCGATTATGTACGAATACAATATCCATAATGTTCAGAATACTGTCAGCAAAAGTTTGTGTACGAATAATGCAAGCATCTAATTCAAGCAAATCGTCTGAATAAGCGAAACTTTAATTAGACGCGGCTATTCATGAATCTTTAACATCTGTCTTAAGATATTATCTTTTTTAAGATCGTACTAGAAACTTATGACTTTGTACTCGACTGTGAAAACTTATAACACAGCTCATATAAAAATCTACAAGGATTTTCTCGAGTCAAAAAATCTTCACAACACATTCCTTTTTTTTTTTTTTTTTTTTTAGAAAATTACTTTCATAAATTCAACTTTTTTGTGCATTTTTGGTGAATAAAAAAAATGAAATAAAGTTTTGTAGTTATTACTTGCTGAAAAATTTGATTTGCACAAAAAATGCAAGTAGTAAAGGCAATAAAAATGCGCAAAATAAATTAATAAATCCAATTTTACCTATCGTACGATAATTCACCCGATAACTTGCTACTTCTTGCGCTCTTAAAATCGCCTCAAAGTTGCCCGAAGTGTGCGGAAAGTTTAGTCGTGCTAAACGGTGATTGCCACCGCCGCTGTAATCAACCTTTACAGCCGATAGCCTGCTATTAGTTAGGCGGAAAGTTCGTTTTTGTTTTTAATTTTGCGCCTTCTTGTACTCTTGTAGGATACAGTCTGACGGGGCCAAAGAAAAACATAAATTGTATGCTTTTGTTTTGTTCCTTCTTACCCTTTTGGAACAAGAACCTTATTGCCATTTTATCAGAGAATTTCCTTTGTTTCAGTTTAGTTTCCTTAGTTTTAGTGACAATGAAATTGCCTTTTTAATTTCTTAGGTTAATTTTTATTGTACCTTTTTCTTTCCTTTTTTTGTAGGACGTTTTTTGGCAATTTAAAAAATCAATATAGAATTGTAAAAGTTCATAGGATAACAGTTCCGTAGGGACAACTTGGAGTTAGTTGAAATCAAGGTTGGAAAATGAAAATCAGCAGCCCAATTAGCTGGAGATTAAGATCTACTGCAAGAATGAACCCCAAAAAATAAAAAAACTTCTGTAACACTTTAAGAGAATATCAAATCTGTAGGATTTAAATTAAAAAACATTAATGATAATTCACTTTTTTGGGGTACATATTAAATTTTTTTAAAGTGAAAAAAATTGTATTTTACTTATTATTACTGTTATTTTTATTTATATTATTAACATTTTTTTAAATATTGAATTTTTTTACTCTAAAAAGGGAAAATTTTTCATTTTCAAAAAGTTCAATTTTCTTACTTTTAAAACAGTAATTTTTTGTTTGTTTTGCACGTAGTAAATTACGAGTTAAATTTGTTTAATTTATAAAAAGAGCTAATCTCGATTATTTTAAAGCAAAAAAATCAAATAACTCAAATAAATAAATGAAGTATTCAATTATTCAAATTTAGAGAGTACATACCCAACATTTGTGTTTACATTTGAAATATTGCAATAGTTAAATACATGAAAACGTATTATGTGCATACATGTGTAAACCTGCAATTTTATTCATAATTTTATCTACCAATTAGATTTGTGATTTTATTATTATACATAAATTTACATACTTTTTATATCGATGTAAAATTTGTTGTTAATTGAAAAGTACTCAGTTATTTTGCAAAATAATATCGTACTATAATTAACTGATATTTAATAATAAATAACCAAACATGTTAATGAGATTTCCTGTAAATATATGCTCAATTTCGTGATTTATTCATTTATCAAACAGCATTAAAGTTGCACAGTCTTTTTCATCGAATATATTGAAAAAGATCCCGATTGAAACACTTTCATTTTTTATTTTAAAATTATAATTCAAATAAAAGATTTATTCACATTTAAATTAATAAAGTTTCTGCTATTTTGTAAGAATTCGAGTTGTTAATTCAATATACTTATAATTCTAGAAATGCTTTAAATTAAGTGCTAAAATCATTTATGTTAAGTAGGATGTTGGTTATTTCAAAAGTTTTTCGATTCGAAAAAAATCTTGTTTAGACATTTCTCGAGTTTTCTCTAGTTTTGATTTCATTTCTTTCAAAATGAGTATTAAAACAAAGTTTTGACACTTAGACTATTATCCACAACGATTTTTAATTAATTTGTTATAATTTATTTTATTAATTTGACACGTTATTGTATTAAATTATAATAATTTAATTAAAACTAATTACGAATAACAATTAGTATGGATATTATACTTATTGTCACTTTTATGTACAGGGTGTTCCATTGTAAAAGCTCTGCGTTTCAAATGCGGACACTTTATACACATTTTCGTCTGTAGGGGTAGTGTAAAAATGGCCATTTTTATAAAAACAAAACATTAAATAAACATTTATTAGCAACATTAAGTACTTTAAAATAATAATTAAAAAGTATTTTTTAAAGATTTCTTTATTTCAAATCTTTGAATTAAAATTCAAATTCAAATATCATAATAAATAAAATGATATGCCTCACGGATATTTGAAAGTTGCTGAAATGTGATTCAATTGACTATTCCAAAGTCACAAAGCTCGGTTGTAATTTCTAATTATACGGTAAACCTTCTCTGCCGACACATCTGTTCTCTATAGCTTCTTCTTTATGGTTGGCTGTAATGTATTCCTCATATTCCATGACAGTTAATTATTTTAATATATAATATCAATGTTGCCAACATAAAGCCAAGATAATAATCATCAATTTTAACAATATTATCTTATAACATTGATTGCTGCTATTATTATCCCTAAATCTGCGTGAAAGTTTTCAGCAGACAAATTGTAATCACAATGGAGACGATATAATCTAGTTTCTATGACAATATTCTAAGTCTCTCTTTCTCTCTCTGCGAACCGTGTCTTCCAATCTATTGCCTTCGCAGTCGTTGTAATGGCGCACTCATATACTATGACCAACCTCAATGCAATGGTACCAATAATCTCTTAACGTATTAAGGCAACTCTGATAATGATGACATTTCTCAACCAGTTCACGTCTCAATCAACTTCAATGACGCATATCTTTAGACATTCCTATAAATTCGAGGAGATCAGATAAAATCGTCTAATTTTATGTTATTATTTTAAATACTAGATCTAATATACCCGTCAGATTAAATTATACATTTTAATATCATTTACAAATTATGCAACTCTTTGATCAATCTTTGGAACGAAATTTCCATAGTAATTACGAAAATCTAACACGCGGCAAATTAATGAACAATGAGAGAAGAGCTTCTATCGTGCATAGTAATTGAAAGATATAATTTTCTCAATTAATTTTAATGGAAAGTATCTGCAATATGTTTGACCAAATATGACATCCTTATGACATCATTATGACATGCCTAAGACATCAGTATGACATCCTTCTGACATCCTTATAACATCCTTTAGCATCCTTATGACATCCTTATGATATCCTTATAATATCCTTATGACATCCTTATGACATCTTAGTGACATCCTTATCACATCTTATTACATCCTAGTGACATCCT
Organism: Gryon sp. ZL-2020; assembly: GCA_022817425.1. Classification (NCBI taxonomy): domain Eukaryota; kingdom Metazoa; phylum Arthropoda; class Insecta; order Hymenoptera; family Scelionidae; genus Gryon; species Gryon sp. ZL-2020. The sequence goes on along the minus strand of JABFPJ010000794.1, from coordinate 9,431 downwards.
TCTGACATTCTTATGACATTCTTGTGATGTCCTTATTACATCCGAATGACATCCTTATAACATCCTTATGATATCCTTATGATATCCTTATGACATCCTAGTTACATCCTTATAACATTCTTATGACATCCTAGTGACATCCTTATAACATCCATATGACATCCATATGACATCCTAGTAACATCCTTATAATATCCTTATGACATCCATATGACATCCCTATGACATCAAACAATCAAACATATTTTCAATTGTATATATTAGTAAGCATAACCTTTTTCGATTTGTAGTATCATTTTCTCTATACGAAGTCAATTTTGATCGCTTTCTTCAGACAAAAGAAATGTAACTATCTGCAGATCATCTGACAAAATAGAGATGATTCAATATGCAAACTGCGCAACATTGCGTTTTAGGCGACGGCCTAACCGTGGGCTAAAAAGCACCACCGTTCAATGTCTCATTAAAACTGCATGTCCAATCTTGCGCGAAAAGCCGATCGCGTATCATTGCCGCTCGAGCAACTTTAATCTCATTTCGTGTTCGGATGGCTCACTCTCGGCAAATGTGCATGGGGTGGTGGAAGGTATATGCACAAGAGGGACTCCACGTATGTGCGGACACATTTACAAGAGGCGCGACATACGCGCACAATCGTTTCGTCAACGTTCATCACGTATCCTCCCGCCCCTGTTTACTCGTGTAACGCTCAACCTCAAAAGACACCGCTGTCGATATGTTTGCCACTATGTTAACTATTCATTCTATTCGCCAAACAAAAGTATTACATACATTTTATATACGATTTCGCAGCCAAATTTAATCGTCTTTTGTCAGTGTTTAAGTTCTCACATAAATAATGAATGTGAAATAAATTAAAAATAAAATAAAATGTTTACTTTGATTAAAAAAGCAGCCAAATTTTACCGTAAAATCAACATCAACATGTCCTCAGCGTAAAGTTAACTTAGCGTTAATTCAATTGACAACTAATATTGACTCAATCTAAATTAACTTTTGCTTTAAATTATTTTGTTCATTACTTGATCAAATGTGGAGATTTCGATTTGACATGAAAGGTAGAAATGGAAAGAAAATTAATATTTTCTAAATTAGTGCAAAATATAACGTTCGTAATTTATTGATTTAATATGCAGTTTTTTATGATTTAAAAGAATTATGACTTGACAATTTGGTATTGAACAATTAACATTCAATGAATTCATTTCATCCAAACTTTCATAAATCTACTAATAAATTCAATTCACATCAAATGGCTAATTGGCACAAATAAAAGTTTAATCATATCAAAGCTTTCAAATTAATTATTAATAAATGCTAATAAAGTTAACGTTGACAGAATATATTGAATTGCAATTAACTTTAACATATTTAATTTTCTTTTTAATTATTCAGTCAAACTTTTTTCAACAAATTTTACCAACATTAAATATTTCAGTTTTATAGTAATTTATATAATAAAATAAAAATAACAATAAATATATAATATTTGATATGCCATTGTTTCATTTAAAGAGTAGAATAATTCTGAAAAATAGTTTTTAATAAACGATTTTATGACATTCAATTTACTACAATATTAAATTTAATTAACAAAACAAAACTAACAAAATAATTAATTATACTTCATTCTATTATAATTAAAAAAGGATAGTTTATTTTTTAAGCTGATTTTTTGTAATCATTTTCATTTATTTTTCTTCATATTTATGTCAATTTAATTTATATATTTTTCTTAATCAAAGCAATTACTCGATACAATATCTCGTTAATTATACAAATTACGTAAATAAAAATGTCATATTTCCGTTCGTTATTTATAAAATTATAAATAAAACGCATAGTGAAAAATGCTTTTTAGATTATTTCCTCACATTGAAATAAAGTTTTAATTAAAATATTTTTAAATTCCAAGTTAAATTACACTTACAAAGATACTTTGACATGTGTTGCAAATTTATTAATGAAATACAAACTAATTAACATTGGATTACAAACAAAATATTTCAAAAATTAAACATTTTTTCAAACATGTGCAAAATCAGCATTCATCCCTAATAAGGTTTTTTTCAACCAAAATCAAATAAAAATAATGTCAGCATTAACGTACCTAAGCCTTCTTAATTTAAAATATTCACTGTGAATATAATTTATACTTCTCCAGCCGGAAATTTTACTGCAATTTCATCATGATATTAATTACACTTGCACCTGAAGCAAATTCCGTCGACCCTTGTTGGGCTCACGTTCGTTTCTTCATTAACATTTTTTATACACTTTCAGGTATTCTTTTCTTGCTATAAATAGCCTGCCCTTAAATCCTTTTACTCTTATATATATATAAATTTAACAAAAACAACAAACGATAAAGCAATTCCTTCTTTTTATATATAAAAAGAAACTCACTTATAAAGTGAATACAATTTTTTTTAATTTGCAATTACTATTTATAAAAGAGTGAATTATATAAATCTGATAACGCTTTTAAAAAAAGTTTTAAGTGTGTTTGAAAAGTTGTAATTTTCAGATTGTCTCAGATATTAATTGTTCGAAACTTTGATATTCTTTGAACAAGATTTTTCATATTTTTTCTTATATAATATTATAAGTTGAAATTTATTTAATTTTTTTACATTTTTTATGAATATTAAAAATTAAGAAAGTAATAATACAATAAAACAAAGATAAAGGAAGAATGTAAATGAGAATGATTAAGTTGAATTAAAATCGCTTAATTTTTATTACAAGATTTGATTGTAAAGTACGTTTGTATCGGAAGATCAATTTCCTTTACGTGTTCAATTAAAGTTCTTACGATCATCAGTTTACAGTTCGCAATTTCCAGGAAAGTCATTGTTCATCTGTTTTACAATGTTAAAAAGTTTCAAAATTATGTGATTTTGAAAGTTCCAATTTGATATTATTTTATGACACGAAATTAAGTCTGAAAAATAACTTTGTCGATAAAAGTTTCATTACCCTTTTTTTAATCGAATTATAATATCATTTGAATTATCTTAAATAATTTGAAGTAAATGATAACTCGAATGACTGATATTGATAAAAGTTTGAACATTGAGATTGTACAGGTGATTAACGCCTTATTATTTGCACAAAAAAAAATGTAAGAGAAGTGTTTTTGCTATGAGATATGCGATAAAAGGAAGTTGCATGAAAATATGTTAGGAATGCAGATGACAGGACAGAAAAAAGTATAATTTGTTGTAATAACTTGCGCACTATTAGTCGGATGTTAACAAAAAGGGGAATAAACATACTTTATATGCGATCTCGAAAAATGATGGCCAAAAAAGTGAAGTATCTGCACTTAGGGTACATTGTAAAGTTTGCTGACTTTGCTAAGACAAATGAAACTCATTATGTGCCATAAAATCAGCTTTTATTATATAATTTAAAATTATTTATTTTAAAGAAACCAATTTTTGTAATTGAATTCATATTTTAATACAAATGTATAATCCAATCTTCTTAAATGTTAAACAAAATAATTTAATAACTCAATTAAAAATTGTATTCTAAAAATGATTATAATTTTTCTTTGCGTGTTAGGCTACTTGGCAGTGAATTCTATAATATTCATTTTCTTTTATTTGTTTTGGTAATCATGCAAATTAATTTGGGAATTATGCCAAACCTCGTGCATAATTGAAATTACCCACTGTGTCAATATAGTGAAAACGAGCGTGACTTGTTGAGAAAACATGTTCTTTTATTCGAATTTTATCGTTGCTCAGTTGAGTTATCAAGTTATTTGCGCTGTTATTTCAATAAATAATTGTGTGTGATAATGTGCTACTCTGACAGCCGAAAATATAAAATATAATTTTATATTCTAAATATATGTCATATTGCCGCTATTAATATATACATTATATATTTCTTTTATATTTTATTTATAATTTTTATATTGTTTTATATATTTTTTATGCAAACCTAAATATATATATTTTATGTAGATTGAATATATACAAAATATAAAAATTATATGTGATATATAAAAATGATATATATTTGATATATACATTGCGGTAATATGTCATATATTTAGTCATAATGAATTTAGTTTTTGGGGGAAAAAATAGTACATTACAATAATGCTCCGCTCAAGTGCAGAAAAGAGTGTTTTTTCGCTTAAGGGCAGAAAAGATTATTTTTCCGCTCAAGGGCAGAAAAGAGTATTTTTCCGACCAAAGGCAGAAAATTTTATTTTTTATTTTACTTTTTACTTATTACTTTATTAAGCGCATTAAGAGCAGAAAAAATCACTTTTCAGCACTTGTGCAGTACGGAAAGTGGTGATTTTCCGTACTATCCCGCGTGCAGAAAAATGTCGTTTTCCACACGGGCGGAAGCACCTTAGTACAAAAATATACTATTTACGCCCAAGGGGAAAAAAGTGGTCTTTTCCGTCTAAGGGCGATAAAGTGTTTTTCTGCTCTAATCGCACGTATGAAAAATCCTTTTCGATGTAATTACAAAAAAAAACATATTACGTTTGCATTCTATTAAAACAATTACTGAAATACATTCTTTCCATAATTCATTTATTCAAAAATTAAACAACTCCAACTCTTTTAATCTAATTTTTCAATTGCATGTTAATAATTGTCAACATTAAGCACCATTTACATTAATTATTACTGTTATAATCCTTCAATGAAAGTATTCCAACAATAACCATCAACATTTACCAACATTGTCGTTCCATAAATTTGTTTATCAATGAAAAATAATAACATTCATAAATTTTATCCCGATACTTGGCTCTCTCTAATGACGTTGAATTTTTCATCGAAACACGATGACAGAAATAACAATTGCAATTCCCGGCAACATATAAAACAAGCTGTCGCCATAAAATTCGTTAATCAGACACCAACCAATTTTAACGCAAGCGTAACACTTACTCCCTTTTCATTAGCACAATTTTTTTTCTTCTTTCCTTACTTTCCTTGCTAGCCCCCCCCCCTCCCCGATATCGTTTGATTGTTGACATTCGTGATCGTTAAATCTGACCGCTGTAGCGTAAGAGCTACCGGTTTTGCCTTGCAAAAATAATAGTCCCAATGCAATACAGGATTTCCTGATCTTCAAGTGCAAAAAATGTAAAAAAAAATATAAAAGAATAGAAAAAAAAACTTTGTGAATTATCATTATAGTCTTATTCATTACTGACTAAGGCATCTAGACAGCTTCGAGTGCATTGTCCTAAAGTGTCCTTCTGTGCGTTGATATGTATTGTTCATGACGTACGTGAATCCACTTGTTATGCTATTTGCGTGATAAACAATGATTGATATCAGATTATCGAAATACAAGTTTAACCCGATATGATTATATGACATTAAAATAAAACTTCCAATCACAAATTGAATAAAGTGATAAATTTGTATTCCACAGTATAAACACAAAGATAACCAAAGTCCGTTTATTTTTGTAAACACAAAAAACTTCCACTTTATGTAAACTCGGCAGAATTTCCTGCTACTACCAATTAAGAGTAAATCCACTCAGTACAGTATATCATCGAAATATATGTATATATAAAATGTGTAGTTTTTTTGTAAATAAGTTGTGTATGGGAAAGGAGTAAACAAAAGGAAAAAATAGTTTGTATATTTGTTGATTTGTGGAGAAAGAAAAAAGAGACTTATAAACAAAGTAAGAGAGAAAAGGGATCTAATGTGCTAAAATGAACTTACGGAGGAATGGAAAAAGCACCCGCAAATCCGGAGGAAGATTTACAACTCGAGATGTGTACTATCGCGTTTAAGTTGTCTTAGAGAAGTGTTTTTTCGATAGCACTAAACTAATTTTAGGCATATATATTAATGAATAATATGAGTTTTTGTTAGTATAATTAAGATTGACGTATTGTGAAATAGGGTGTTATATAGGGTTTCAATCATTTCTTATGATTTCAAGCTTTTATTCTTTAAAATGTATAAGAAATTTTAATACATAACCTCTTAACTAAAATCTATATTGTTTTTGTTTGTTTTTCTTATTTATCTAAAAACTGTGTTTAGACAAGTACATGTACTTTTTTATTATTTACAGTCAAATTATCATGGGTTGAGTATGTCAATTTCTAAATAATAATGCTAAATCAAAATTGCTAAATAAAAATGCAAAATTGATACCATATTTTATTAAAGTAATACAATTTTAAATCGTTTTCCATAAATAGTAGTCAAGTTAATGACTAAATAATTCAAAATCACATCAAATTAGCTTCAATTTGAATATAAGGTACTGCTTTCGTTTTTAGGATCAGATTCCGATTTTTTAATTATTATTTGAATGAAATATTAGCATTTTGTCTGAGCAATAGTCATTTCTTGAATCGCGTAGTACATACGTCATCTCAGATGATGTGACAGATGGCGTTTTTCTTATAGTGTCAAATTAAACGTAAGACATCTTTTTTATTTGTTCGGATGGAACAATTTTAGAAATAAACGTTACATTCCTTGAAAGTACATGTTATTTTGTGAACATATTTTCTATCATAAAATATGATCAATAAGAAGTGGTCAACTACATAACCTCAAAAAAGCATCAGTTTTTGGTCAACTTTGAAAATTAATTTGAAAATTAAAAGCAAAAATTAAAAACAAAAAGTCCGATTTTTATATGTATCCTTGCAAATATTAATATCTTATGATTCAAAGATTACTAAAAATAACAAATTGTTCATTTTTATAACAATCAATATTTAGATATAATATCCTTAAATATAGTAGGCAACGCTGGATTGACTTTAACAAAGTCAGTGCTATGTAAACATTGGAATCAAATACGGGTTGAGTTTGTTGTTATCTTTGTTTATTTTAAGAAAATATGTATTTGTGTGTTTCAAAGAAAAAATTTCATTCGTGTAAGTCTATCATATTCTACGATGCTGAATTAATATTTTATTTTTTCCCATGAAAAAATAAAATATTATTTACTTTTAATTAAAAAAGATACTTTTCCATAAAAATTATTATTTTTAATTAAATTTTTAATCATAATTAATTATGTAAAAAACATATAATAGTAAAAACTTTTGAGTAAATTTGTGTGTTTCAATAACAAACAAAATGTAACGTTACATTTTGTTTGTTAACAGTATGATTTATAGGTCATAGTGATCAAATATCAAATTTAACAAACACAACAGCTTGCACAATATTATCATTTGTAACTTAATTTGTCCACCAATGACGTTTATATTGTTCGATTGTTGTTTGTCAAGGTCAAATGCAAAGCACTGATTAGTCATGACTGATTGCATTGATAAATAAAATCACGATCCGCACCTTCAGTTTCTGTTTATGCCGGGAATTGACGAAATAAATGAATATTGTTTACTTCATCAAGTCGAATAAATATTTAGTCAAACTTCGTGGTATAAATTGAAATGACAACATTCAATAAACTGCTTGAATATCCATGAATTGAATAACGTAACATATTTGTACATGTTTATGTTTTATATTTAGATGATTTAAATATATTTGAATTTGTATACTGATATGATAAATATAATATAAAGAATATTAAAAACAACAAAAATATACAAACAATAATAAAAGATATGTTTTTGTTTTGAATAAAATAGGATAAATATAAATATAATTAAAAAAACATGTACAAAAACAAAAATATAAAATAATAATAAAAGATGTGTTTATGTTTTGAATACAATAAGATGAATAATATAATTAAAAATATGTACAAAAACAAAAACATACAAATAATAATAAAAAATGTGTTTATGTTTTTGAATACAATTAAAGAGAGAAAAAACATTATGTAAACAAACAGCAATTTTTCGTATAATTATGATTTGTGAAAAAAAAAACAAAACTTCGACATTTGAAAATTGATTCGACTATCAAAACATATGTCTTGACCCGTGTAATTAAAAAAGTCAAACTGTATACTATTAATCAATTTGAATCACAAACCTGATTATTCGAGTATGCGAATTGATCATGATTATCAAATTGTATGTTCTTGGTTCATTGAGTTTAATGAATTTACAACGTTATTAGTGGGTTGATTAATGTTTGAAGTTAATTATATAATATTTCATGATAATTTCATTTAAACTTGCGAGCGATAAATAATCGCAAAATTTAAAAGAATTTTTTCTATTTTCATTAAAATACATATGAAGTAATGTGATATTATTGCACCTTATTTATTTTGAGGTTTGATGTTTTATCTTAAAAATCATATACACGTCTTAAATGTGACATTACGACCATTAGTTTTGTTTGTTTTCTTTTTAAGATGGGATCTAAATTTCTTTTTGTTTGTTTTTCGTTCTCAGCAGGTTTGTGCGTTTGTTTTGTTTCCCCTTCTGTAATAATTCTCTGTCAATTTTACTTAATTCTTTTTTATCTGTTACGCTTATCTGAACGAGCTTGTTTAACGGAAATCAGACAAACTTTGAGTTTGAAAATTTCGTAATGCTACAAAATTTATACAATCTTAATAAATCAATTTGTAAAAGAACTTTGTTCTGCTTCTCTGTTTGTCTACCAGTACTTTATAAACATTCGAGCTTGAATTATTTGTTTTCATTATCCACTATTTACAGTTCGCATTGCTTAAAGCAATTATTTATTAATTATAATGTCATAGATGACGTCTGAAATTACTTAGTAAACATGAATGCAATGAATCAATTGTTGAATCATTGATTTTTACAAAACTTCATATGTTTGCGGTTTCTATATTTTCGTATAAGTGCATTCTTAGGCTTATTTCTTTATTTGTTTTTAGATTATTTTTGGAAGTTGATTTATAAAAAAAATATTTACTATTTGCATCCCTATCAAATCTTTATAACATCCGATAACATCCCTACGACATCCTTATAACATCCTTGTGATATCCCTATGGCATCCCTATGACATCCATATGATATCCATACGACATCCCATGACATTCTTATGACATCCCATATATTGTTAAGGTTAAGGATATAAGTTATATTAAATATGTATAATAAATATGTTAGACCTCTAAAATTCTTTAGAAATATAAAATATTGTTTCGAAAAAAGTTCGATTTACTAATTCGCGATTTACTAAAGTTGTATTTTCTAATCAAATTTATACACTGAGGTTTACAATTTCCAACATTTTCAGAATGAGTTCACATCTTTTCCATTAGGCAACTGCATTGAAATGTGTGCAGCGTGGGGATTGTTTTCTGGGATTAGGAACTTCAAGTTTGAACTGTATATACTTAATTCATTTTAAGCAGTTGTCTAATTGAAAGTGATATGAACTCATTCTATCGAAATAACAGCTTTAGATGGAAAATTTGATTAAAAAATGAAACTTTTGCGAATTGTTTAAAATTTGCGAAAAACAGTTGAAAGTTTTATG
>JABFPJ010000793.1:0-33172 GCA_022817425.1 Gryon sp. ZL-2020 | reverse complement strand
AGCGTTACCCAATGTGCACTACGTGGAAGTTGCGCGATCAGACTTTGCACATCACGTTGCCCTGAAAAGGGCAGATTGTATTCAAGTTTTTAAAGCTCTCCAACACCTACTTCTCACACCAAGATTTCGAAATGTAGACCATTTTCCTGACGGCACAGTCTGATTCTTCTACGGAAACTTTGGATCAATTAAATTTGGGAGACCTTGCTTCCGATTTAACTTCACCTGATTTCTTTTTATGGGGTTCTGTGAAAGATCTTGTTTATCGACAGGCCATTACGACAGCGGATAACATGAAAGAAAGCATTAGATACGTCTGCCGACAAATTTCACTACAAGTTCTCGAAAAAATGATCCAAAGTTTCCATAGAAGAATTAGATTGTGCCGTAAGGAAAATAGTCGAAATTTCGAAAACTTGTAAATGTGCCGTCGGCACATTTACATACTTCAAACATATGCATAAGCACACAGAAATGCGCTCGCACACACGCATGCATGTAAACGAATACACAAACACACAAATTCACATTAATGTCAAAAAAAGTTAAAATAACATAAATACCATTTTTCAAGCGAAATTAGGCATTATTGAAAAAAAATGATCAGTATAAAAGTTTTTTGTTTTTTATCGTTGAATATGAATATAACATAAAAAATATAGGTTTCCATTAAAAAAAATTGATTGACCTTCAAATGACCTTGAAATTGTTATTCTTATCAAAAAATAAATGATACCAATCAATTTCCCTCATCAAACTAAGTAACTTTTATTTTGGAAATTCTTTTCGTTAGAAGCTTATTTTTTGAGTTATTCCAGGTGAAAAATTAAAATGAGACACCCTGTATATATTAGTAGGATAGGATTTTATAAATTTAATGCACATTTGACCAAAGTGAAGCCCACTGACGCAAAAAAAATCTCCTCCCCTTATGACGACCACCTCTTATGACGACCCTCTCCTATGACGACCTCCTCCAATGACGAACCCCCATATGACAACCCCCTTTACAAGCATTTTTGTAAACATTTTTTTTTAATGGAAATTCAATTTTATATAGCCTACGACCTCAGCAAATGTTGAATAATATACCCTCAAAATTTGGTTCAAATCGGTTCTTTAGAATTTGCGTGATGAGATAACAGATAAACAGACAGTGTAATAATGAAATGAACAATTAAGAAAATAGTAGAAGGGTACGTTAGGTACGATATTTTTCCTTACGAGCGTGAGAGAAATAGCTATTTCTCCAACAAGTAAGGAAAATAGTCTATCTGATTATCTGAATATAGTCAAAATAATGATATAAATAATCAAAGAGATTATATCTGTGGTGTTGAGGAAAAACCAGTTAAGTGTACATGGAATTTCTATATATTTAACTGCGTTTTTCTCAACACCACAGATATATATATATATTTTTTTTTTCGAATTAAAAACAATTTTGATTGGTCAAACAAATTTAAAAAATATTTGCAATATCCTGAAACGAAATTGCTAATTGCAAAATAAGTAATTGATTTGACTGAAATTTTAATAGGTACATTTAGTAGTGGCTGGTCTGGTGGAGGTGGAGGTTGGAAATCTGGCGGTGGTTGGAGTGGTGGCGGCGGAGGATGGAAATCTGGGGGTGGATGGAGTGGCGGTGGCGGTGGTGGAAAAGTTATTAAAGTTATAAGAGTTAGTGGAGGCGGTGGATGGCCAAGTGGAGGTAACAGCGGTTGGAAATATGGCGGCGGCGGAGGTGGATGGAATTACGGAGGCGGTGGAAGTGGCGGCTGGCCCAAAGGCGGCGGTGGTGGAGGTTGGAAAGTTAGCAGCGGTGGATGGCCCAGTGGAGGTGGTGGAGGTTGGAGTAGTGGAGGTGGCTGGTCAAGCGGAGGATATGGAGGCGGCGGTGGAGGTAATATTATTCTAAATAATTTTATAAATCAAAAGAAGAAGAATAAATATATATTAGTATATTACTTTACATTTGGGAGAAGTAGGGACCATTCAAGCTCGTGTGTGATTGATTGTGAGTTTGAAGAGTCCCTACTTCTCACAAATGTAAAGTACGATATTTTCTCTTACGAGAAAGGGTAAAATTGCCTATTTCTCCTACTGTTTTGAGTTGGAGAAATGCTCACTTCTCCAACGCAAGACAGTGAGAGAAATAGGCATTTTTACCCTCCGAGTAAGAGAAATATATATTCTTCAGTTTCAAAATTGACAAAAATTTTTCAACGTAAAATCAGCCAAAATCTTATTAAAAGAGGTACAGATTTTTTTAGATTAAAATTTGGGCAAAAAATCAAATTTTGAGTTAAACAATTTACTTATAAAATTTACTTATAACATTTCAGTTTGTATTTGTATAACAAGAGTTTATTTTTTCAGGTTGGTGGGGATAAAAAATAATTCGCATTGACTCAACATTGGAGGAATTTAGCTTTACGATTTGTGATTTCTTAAAATAAGCAATTAAAGAAAAAAAAATATTTTTACATTGTAAGAACAAACAATTCAATACTCGAGATTCTGTACACCCAAATAAAGAATTTTATACTTTATTTATGACAATTTATTCCACTTAAAATATATTGATATTTTTATTTGGAAAATTAATTAAACCGTAGTAATGATTTATCCTCATGGTTAAGTTACGAATGCAAAACATTATTTATTTTGCATGTGGAAAATACTTTTCCTTACACGAGTGGTAAAAGTAGTTACTTTTCCCACTCTCGTAAGGAAAAATATCGTACTCAACTACTGAAGCAAGCAGAGGCTTTCTCACTCGTGAGAATGATGGAGGTAGAAAGATGACGAGATGACCACGAGATGAAAGATGGCATCACGAGCGAAGCGAGTCTTTCTCACTCGTGGGAAAAGCCTCTGCAGACTTCACTAGTTAAGTAATATACTATTATTAGTTACTGCAATCTTGAAGTCTACTTAATCATTGCAACAAAGTTACTTTAATTGTTGGAATGTAAAACAGTTATTAATACGATACATGTTTAAGATACTTTTCATATAACATACTTTATTCCACATGAAACATCTTATACTAATTAATAATAATACATTTTTGTTTCTAAAAACATATATATAATCATAATTTAAACGAGAACAAATTTGGAGTAATGTATGATATTGATAAGGAAATTAATATTACAATTACATTATACAAGTTGCTATATTCTTGATGTGTGTGAATTGTATTTAAAGCTAAGAATTGATTAGGAATATTTATTTAATAATCTTAAATGAAATTTTTTGTAATTCTACTTTATTATTATTTCAAATATATGCAGTAAAATGTATTATTGAAACATTATGTCAAGTTTTGAAATAAAATAGGTATTTTAAACACCGAAGAAATGTCACACTATGTGTCATTATTTTTATGGCTCATCAGAGAACGTATTAATTATGATGATAAACGTACACTTTATTATTGCATTGAGGTATGCATGTTAAGAAAAAAACGTTTTTTAAATGAATTCAACAACGCTTAATACACGAAAGTATTTTTTATTTTACAATTATTTTTTACATTACCTACCGATATTCGTAAGGCATTTTTATGTGTAATATAATAACTATAAATATTTGGTTCACAATTTTTAATTTTATAAGTGTATGTTTACTATAATGCTTGTTTCATATATGTCAATCGAATTATAGAGTTCCAATGATATTATCTTTTCAAATGGTTTGATTCTATATGAATCATCTACGGTCCAATAATGTGCTAATTTTTATGTTCGTATATAATTTATCAGAATGCTGACATTTTCCTAATTAAGCATCAGTTTTGTGTACCGAATTTTCGTCATTGAATATTCACAATTATAATTGTTATTTCAAATGATTATTTAATATTTTGCAGTCGATAATTGAAAATAATTACAATAGCACAACATACATATCAGGCGTGTCATTAGGTGAAACTTAATGCGTAATGAACATACCAAATTTGTATGTACGTTCAGTCGCGCACATTAATACTATCACAAAATTATGTCGTTTTATATTTTACCATTGCATAATTTTTATCAACGTCACACGATCAGGAGAAAGATAAATAAGCATTTATACATTTTTCGACACTCTTAAAAAGAAGTCATAGAAGTATATAATATATAAATATATAGAAGTCAAGTTGAATAAATTCTCTATAACGAACTGCAATTGAAATTTGATTCTTATTATTGTTTTGTGCCGTTATTAACAAAAAAGGCAACAATTGAAAACGTACTGTTTTTTCTTAATCTTTAGAAGGATTTGACGGTAAACGTCCGATCGTGCACGAAAATTTCACGCATAAATATAATTTCACACAAAAAAATCTCGCACAAGAAGGTTCACACACAAAACGATTACACACTAAAACATCAAACACGATAACTTCAAGAACATATAATTCAAACATAAATATATCACGTACATAATTATCACGAACAATAATATCAAACACAAACTATTCTCGCACAATAATTTCACGCACAAGTTGAATCTCACACATAAATATCACGCACAATAATATCAAACACAAAATATTCTCGCACAATAATTTCACGTACAAACAAAATCACACACACAATTATCACGCACAATAATATCAAACACAAACTATTCTCGCACAATAATTTCACGCACAAGTTGAATCTCATACATAATTATCACGCACAAAAATATTACATACAAAAAATCAAACACACAACAATCAAACACAAAACATTCACACACATAAATGTATCATTCTCGTATTTATGTTTTTGCCTATAATGTACTGCCATCTTCTGGTTTTTTTCTGATCCATTTGTCATTGATAGATGGTGGGATTTATCCAATTCCATTTGAACTTTTTAAATATTTGGAGAAGTTTCACTCCGATTGAAAACTTTTTTAAATGAAATTTGTTTAGCTAAAAAAGGGGTATTTGTTCATAAGTACAAAAAATGAATGTTCGCATTTCTAAGGGTTTTTTAAGACAAATTTGCAAACCTATCAACCAAATATGTCCTTTCTATTGTACACTGGTTTATATGCATTCATAATTATTTTTATTACAAAATGAAATAAGAAATTTGCAAAACAATATTTTATTTGAGCGTAATCATTATTCCTCACAGATTATTATAGGATTTGTGTTATCTTCAAGAAAATTAATTTGAAGGTAGGTTATACTTTACTTTATATGTTAAAATATGGTTCAGTATTTATTGGAAGATATTTCATATAGCTTTAAACATTAATAATTTTTTAATTATTAGACAACACTTCACAAACAGTTTTAACGGATTGAAGTCATTGACCTAAAATTTGCGACTCGTGGTTCGAATTTAAGTAGCACACTCCGGCGTTTGCCTATTTTATCAGGGAATGCCGAAAACCTGATCAGTGTGGCTGGCGGCGGGAATTGAACCCGCTACCTCCCGAATGCGAATGAGCAGACTTAGATACGAAGCCAGCATGCTCTGTATTTTTAAATAATTTATATATTCAGCAAATAATTCGTAATAATCAATAGCATGTATTTATTAATCATTCAAACCGCATTGAGTTAATAAGTTTTTACTACCTTACTTACTGAAAGAACTAGCTTATTTACTAGTTTTTACTAAAAAATTGAAGTGTTGTCATTGTTCGCCTCATATACATCATATCATTATGTTAATTTTAGCAGGAGTTTTTCGATTTCATCAGAAATCAAATATTTTAAGCAATACTAATAATGAAAAATATGTATGATTAATTAAGACTCATATGATATATATAATATTATTACATGAGCATTTTGAAAATAATTAAAAAATATTACTGTTTAAAGTTATAGAAAATATCCTCAGCTAAATACTGAACCATATTTTAATATTCAAAATAAAGTATAACTTACCTTCAAATTAATTTTCTTGAAGATAACACAAATCCTATAATAATCTGTGAGGAATAATGATTACACTCAAATAAAATATTGTTTTGCAAATTTCTTATTTTAATTATCTTACTCTATTTTATAAATAGGGGAAAGAGCCCCACATTGAGGCAGTCCTAGGTTGAGTCAGTGGCTTTTATTCAATAACTATTATATATAAAAATCCCAAAAAAATATATAAGATTTGCTTTTCATTATTGCATAAATCGCAACAATTTCACTTACCTAGAATTAATATTTTCTTCGTAATAAATTAAAGTCACTTTTCTTGTATAGAAAGTAAAAAAGTAACCGGTTTTTTTGAGTTAATTATAAGAAGTGAACAACATATGTTTTGATAAATAAAGTTCAGATCTAATAAAGTACTTATTTATGAACAATAAGTGCTTTGAAAAAGTTCGTTTTATTCGTCCTGTACTTTTGAACACTTTTTTTACAAACTGAGAGATTTTCCAAGGTTGAGGCAGCAAATTGTACTTAGATTGAGGCAACGCAGCTGACTTTTACTATAAGCGCGGCCAACTTCATATCGCTGCACGATCGTTAGCATGACGTAAACAACTTTTGTGTTTAGATTGAATTTATAGTGAGAAAACTAGTATAAAGGTATGTAAAACACTAATGTAACATTAATTAGACATTTTTAAAGACAAATATAATATAAATTGTTTTTTTTTGTTTTGCTGTAAGAAGAAAAGAAATAGAAGCCGCCAAACATAACCTCAATTTTGAAAACGTGATTTTGCAAACTTATCGTTAATATTTATTTGAATTATCATTCAAAATTTTAATTGTAATGTGGTTTTTGAGAAATTATATGTTAAATGTTTACTTGCATTGTTAGATGGAAAATTCAAAAGAAAAAACAGGTAAAACGGTTGGACGCAAAAAGGAAAATTTTTCTCCGCGACGCATGAGAAATGCTGTTTCTTTGGTTTTAAGCCAGGGATACTCTATAAGGCGAGTAGCAGAAATAGAAGGTCTTAAACAGGAGACAGTTCGTAGATACGTCCAAAAACAAAAGCAAAATTTGGACAAATTAATAGAGGCAAAATGACGTTACGAGACACATTTAATTTTCACCGAAGCTCAAGAGAAGATTTTAGTAGATTATATAAAGGTAAATAATTTTTGTAGCATTTCAATATTTGTTTAATATTATTTATTATTTATATTTATTTTTGTTGTATAAATTTGCATTTAATTAAGAATATATGTATCTATTTATTTATTTTATAGAAATGTAGTGTCATGGCATTTGGAGTGAGTCCTCAAAAAATGAGGCAAATAGCTTTTAAAGTTGCTGAAGCAAACAATTTGCCAATTCCCAATATCTGGAAAAAAATCAAGAAGCTGGACCAAAATGGTTAAGACGATTTTTACAAAGACACAAAGATTTAAGCGTTCGAAAACCTGAGGCTTGCAGCTTAACGCGTTTGACTTCGTTCAATAAGCACAATGTTGACCTTTTCTTTAAGAATTTGCATACGATATTCGAAAAAGATTCACGTCTGGCTAATCCAAGCAGAATTTTTAATTTAGATGAAACAGGTTGATACATAGTTTTTATAAGAATAATTATTTGTTTTAGTTTTTTCATATTAACTTATTTCATTTACTTTATTTTCAGCTACAACAACTGTACAAACTCCAGGCAAAATTCTAGCTACAACAGGTACAAAACAAGTTTACAAAGCAACTAGTGGAGAACGTGGACAACTTGTGACCACTTGTGCGACAATATCAGCTTCTGGTAATCATCTTCCACCATGTATGATTTTCCCGTGCAAATGTTTCAAGCCATCGATGCTATTTGATGCTCCACTTAATACTCTTGGCTTAGCTAATCCGAGTGGCTGGATGAACGAAGAGCTTTTTTTTACAAGTTATGGACCATTTCATAAAATATTCCTACAGTAGCTTAGACAATCCATCTTTGCTGATCTTCGACAACCACGAGAGTCAAATATCTGCAAAAGTAGTGGACAAAGCTGAGAAAAATGGAGTTTGTCTGTTGACTTTGCCTCCTCATACGAGTAACAAACTGCAGCCTCTCGATGTGTCTGTTTTCGGTCCATTTAAGGCATATTATAATAAAGCCTGTGATAACTGGATGCTGAATAATCCTGGCAAAACAATAACGTTGTACAACATTGCTGAATGTGTTGGACACGCTTATATTCAAACACTAACTCCACAAAACACATGTCTGGGCTTGCTAAGTCTGGAATTTTTCCATTTAATCCAGATATATTTACCGACGCTGATTTTTTAATTTCGAGTGCGACTGACAGACCAGTAAACTCGACTGTAAGCGATGAAACTGATCCAAACAATAATGGCGAAATTCCACAGATTGTCGCGCCTGTAAATGAAAATGCAGGAATTGAACCAGTAAACGTCGAAGATACTGAATTAACAAAAAGACTCTCCAGAAAGAGTAAAATTAAAAGAAAAAAAAGAGGTGGAAAGTGAGACATCGACTTTGTTAGAAATAAAGAAAGAAAAAATAGACGTTAGAAAACGACCTGCGAGAAATAATTCTAAAGTATCTAAGAGAAAGAAGAAAATCGAAACGAATCATGTTGTCACACCACAAGATAGTATAGAATTATCAAAATTCGAAAACGAAAAAGTCCAAGAAACTAAAAACTCGACTGAAAAAAATCCTGAAATTTCAATGAAATCATCGATTGAAAAATCAGAAACATCCTTAAACGCTAATAAGTCGATAAAATGTTTAACTCCAGAAGATGTCCTCGGATTGCCCAAAGCTACGCCGCGAAATGTAGGCAACAGAGGTCGTAAAAGGGGAAAATCAAATTTTAAATTCACGAGAAGTAAAGCAAGAATTAATTGAAAATGAAAAAAAGAAAGAAAAAAAGAAAAAATTGCTCGCAAAAAAACAGTCTAAAAATAGTCAAATTAAGAAAAAGAAAAATGTTTAATGGTGAACCTGAAAGTGTTTGCATTATTTAAATATTAATTTAAATATTTATTTTTCTATTATATCAAAAATATATGTTTCAACCTAAATTACAACTGTTAAGCCTATTCGATTATAAAAGCATGAATGCTTGAATAAAAATATATATTATTATCATTAAATGTTTTTGTAATACGTAAAGTTATTTTATTTTGTTATAAAAGCTGAAATTATATAGTTGCCTCAAGGTAGGGATCATACTGCTTCAACCTATAGCCCGTGGTCCTAGGTTAAGGCACTTTTTGGTCATCTAATAAACGCCTCAACGTGGGGCTCTCTCTCCTATAATAAAGTGTGCGACCGTTCAATTTGACGTAAATAAAAACTAATTTTTTCATTTCATTTTTTAATAAAAAAATTATGAATGCATATAAACCTGTGTAAAATAGAAAGGACATATATGCTTAATAAGTTTGCAAATTTGTCTTCAAAAAACCCTTAGAAATGTGCAAATTCATTTTTTGTACTTATGAACAAATAGTCCTTTTTTAGTTAATCAAATTTCACAAATGTTTTCAATCGGAGTAAAACTTCTCGAGATATTTAAAAAGATCAAATGAAATTGGATAAATTCCACCATCTAACAATGACAAATGGATCAGAAAGAAACCAGGAGATGGAAGCACTTTATAGGCAAAAGCATAAATTTGAGAAAGATACATTTATGTGTGTGAATGTTTTGTGTCTGATTGTTGTGTGTTTGATTTTTTGTGAGTGATATTTTTGTGATAATTATGTGTGAGATTCAACTTGTGCGAGAATATTTTGTGTTTGATATTATTGTGTGTGATATTTATCTGTGAGAACTTGTGCGTGAAGTTACTGAGCGAGAATATTTTGTGTTTGATATTATTGTGTGTGATAATTGTGTGTGTGATCTTGTTTATGCGTGAAATTATTGTGCGAGAATATTTTGTGTTTGATATTATTGTGCGTGATAATTATGTGCGTGATATATCTATGTTTGAATTATATGTTTTTGAAGTTATCGTGTTTGATGTTTTATTGTGTAATCATTTTGTGTGTGAATCTTCTTGTGCGAGATATTATTGTGTGAGATTGTATTTGTGCGTAAAATTTTCGTGCGCGATCGGACGTTTGCCGGATTTGACCGCTTGTACAAAAAAATCCTATACATTTATATGATTTGCATATCAGTATCTTTAAAAACATCTGTTTTTGAACAAATCTAAATAAAACGTGCAAGCGTTTTTTTAGTTTTTTCTTTAAAAACCGTATTTTTTAAATGGCTGTTTCTTCCTTTACATCCATTCGATTTGCACGCTTTTTTAGATTTGTTCGGAAAAAGATGTTATTTAATTTGAAAAAAGAATTATTGAAATTGCCTTTTAGCAGCCAAAGTTATAGCGATTTATGTGCAAAAAGACTTTTTGTTACTAAAGTGGTCATATCTGCCTTAATTTCAATCGTATCAAGTTCAAGTTTTTTTTTCATTTTGTTTGAAATGAAATGTTCTTTCGAATGCTGACAGCGAATATCAAGTTTTCGGTGCCAGTTTTTTCCGTACAAGCGTATAGATTTTTTGAAAACCAAAACGATTTAAACTTGAAGATTTCTTCTTTACACTGACAATCATAGATTTTGAATTTTTACTCTTTTAATTTTTTTATATATATTTATAAATTTAAATTTTTACTCTAGCATTCTGAATCCATCGGCAAAAAATAATCAATTTTGCTGTTGAAAACAGTAAAAATGAAAGTTTTTTTAGTAAATATTTACGTTATTTTCTTCACAAACTATTGTTTTTAACAGTAAAATTTGATGATTTTTTGCCGATGGATTCAGAATGCTATTAAAAACAGTAATATTTCAACTGGAAATTGTACATTTTCAAATTTTATGATTGTCAGTGTAAAGGAAGCCATTCTATACATTTTTTAACACTCTAAACTTTTTGTCTTGAGCGAATAATTTCGTATAAAAAAATACTATCCACATTCATCCACTTGGACTAAAAATTAAAAAAGCGACGAAGCGATTCGGAATTTGACTGTTCCAGTAGATATATTTTGTAAATAAAAAAATGTGAATGTGACTATGATTTCCTCCAAATTTTCTGCAGGTATATTTCCAAATGACAATGAGCTTAGTAGCTATGCCTTGGTTATTAAACATGATTCAGTAATTTCTAAAAGAATTGTTACGAAGGGAAAGAAATTGATACAATTAATGTAAATGACGAATCTTGATTTGTACCAAGTCAGATTGTAAATATTGAAAATGTTTCAGGGAGGAACAAAAATAAGAAAAAACTCTATATTAAATTAAATTATATGAATCATTAGAAGAGATTTCTATATCTAACAAAAAATCAAAATTAATGATTACTAATAAATTCTTAGGAAAACAATTATAAAAAAATGAATTTAATGACTTTGCTAAATATTACCAAATTTACAAGCTATTTCGAGGCAAGATATACAAAATAAAGCCATTAGAATCAATCAATGTGCAATTGCTCAAATTTTAGAACAATACTGTAATAATAACGAATTCGCATTAATACTATCATTTTTAACGAATTTCGGATTTCAACTAATAATATAATTGCTGCTAACAAATTGATTGCAGATTCAAAATTTATAGATCTTAAACTTAAACTGTTAATTTCAAATTCTCATATATTAAAACAACGACGGCACATTTACATACTTCATACAAGTGGGCTGTCGATAAACAAGATCTTTAACATAACCCCATAAAAAGAAATCAGGTGAAGTTAAATCGGAAGCAAAGTCTCCTAAATTTAATTGATCCAATGTTTCCGTAGAAGAATCAGACTGTAACTTCAGGAAAATGGTCTACATTTCAAAAACTTGGTGTGAGAAATGAGTGTTGGAGAGCTTTAAGAAACTGAAAACAATCTGCCCTTTTCGGGGCAACATGATGTGCAAAGTCTTATCGCGCAACTTCCGGGTAGTTCACATTGGGTAACGCTAATACCGACGGCACATTTACATACTTCAAACCAGAGTTGGGCTAATTCATTACAAATTATTTAATTATTTGTAAATTTTAATTACTTGATAATGATTACTAACGTTTTTAATAATATTGAATAATATGAAGAATTAAATACTAAAATAATTAATTATTAAATAATTAATTTCCAATATAATGTATTCATAATTAATTAATTACTAATATATTTAATTACTAAGTAATTAATTAATAATATAATTATTTCTTTGTAATATTATTATTATTATTACGTATTTATTTACACTTTTATAAAAACACTTGGGAATGTGTAAAATTTAATTGTATGTTTAATTTGAATTCTGCGGACATGAGATGTGCGTGTCAACGCGCAGACGTATCACCGTGCTCCACGTGATATAGTACAAGCATCTCTCACTTTTCTCGCAGCGCCACTGGTCACCAATTCTTTTAGTTGTTTACCTTTGAAGAAATTTGAATTCGTATTTATGAGAAGACTTCGAATAAGACTGATTTATCGCAATCATCAAATCATTTACATTCTACATCATCTAAATGAAGTAAGTTGATACAAAATTGAAGAATTAGCTTTTCACGAGAACGCATTTTCTATATTATATTCATCTAGAATAAAATCTATTTTCAATTTTGTTATTGAAATACACCGCAAAACATATTCCGCAAAAAATAAATACATCGTTGAATTGCAAAAAATAGTTTCGTATCAAAATATAAAATGCAGTTTATTCGGGCATTAAATAATAGAAATAATTTTTCAATTGAATTTAAGTTTAAATTTATTCTTACATATACTGCTGACTGTTACAATCTACATTTGGTATTTTATTAATTCAATTTATTAATTAATAATTTATTTTATAATTTGTTATTATTTTATTGTTTATACATTTCTTGTTATTAGATTTTGATGAGGAAGGAGAAAATGATGTGATCAAATTGTCGAAATTTACGAACGATTGCGATGAAGATATTATTATTTGTTTGCCTAATCAGTTCCGTTGTGCGTTGGAAATTAAATTTAATCTCACACATTAAATTTAATCTGTACATTAGGTGTTGATAAAGTGTTGAAAAACAATTTGAATTTAGAAATTCAACATGCTTGTACAATTTCAAAGTGCAGTGCGATTTGGAATAAAGGACGATCCTCTAGACAAAGTGAAATCATAGATAAATAATTAGGTCGCCAACCTACTCAACCCATTATCACAAGGTGGAACACTCCTTGTTCAATTCTTTGAAAAAAATCTATGATTTAGAGGACAAAATAACGACCCAATTTTATGAAGAAATAAATATCGCAGAAGAGATGCGTTTGAGTAAACAGGTTTTTCTTTATCTAAAAGAGTACTTATACAGCTTCGAAGATGTGGTAAATACTCTGGATTTTCTGCAGGTAAATTACAATACAGCAGTTTTTTATTATAATTAAAAACAACTCGACACTATAAATAGGTATTACACATATTTATTATATTTGTGCAGGGTGAGAAATTCATATATTATGGTTTTTTAACTCCTTCTTTAGATTCACTGCGCAACAAGTTGAAGACCAAAGCGGAATTGAGAGGAAGAATGAAGGAATTAAAATACTATAAACCTCTAATTCATGGATTGATTTTTTACTTAGAGAAAAGGTTTGACCAATTTTTCACTTTAGAAAATGAAGGTTGCTTCGCTGCAGTTGCAGCATCAATCCACCCAAAATTTAAATATGAGTGGATTGTTGGTTTTCCTCTCGAACTTCAACAAAAGATTAAGAACCTAGTTATTGCTGCGACTAGTGAAATTCCTCAACCAATTGAAATGGAAAATGACATTAACGACACTTCTATGTTCGAAATCCCCAATGAAACGATGAAATTCGCCTAAGTACAATAGGTTAACAGACGAAAATTTCGAAATTCGATTTTTATGAAAAGTAAATTCGAAATTATTTCAATGAATATGAATAATTGAAAGGAATACTAATTGTAAGTGTTAATAGAAAAACAAGTGTAATCTTTTTCCCGAAATTTATTGTAAAAGTATTCAATTTTATAATTAAATATTTCTGTAATTTATTTGACAATATTTGAGTAATTATTAATTTCAATAATTAATTATTATTTATTTAATTATTTTAGTAACTAATTACTGAGTAATTAATTATTTCAGTATTTACTTACTAAATATTTAATTATTTTAGTAATTAATTACTAAAAATTTAATTATTTTAGCAATTATTTACTTAATATTTAATTATTATAGTAATTAATTACTAGGTAATTGATTATTTTACTAATTATATTTATATGTGACAAATTTCAATTATTTAAGTAATTAACAATTACTAATTAGTCCAACCTTGCTTCAAACACATGCATAAACACACAGAAATGCGCGCACACACGCATGCATGCACACAAATACATAAAGACACAAATTAACAATAATGTCAAAAAAAATTAAAATAACATAAATAACATTTTTCAAGTGAAATTACGCATTATTGGAAAAAAATGAACGTATAAAAGTTGTTTGTTTTTCATCGTTGAATATGGATATAACATAAAAAATATAGCTTTCCATTTAAAAAAATTGATTGACCTTCAAATGACTTTGAAATTGTTGTTCTTATCAAAAATTAATGATACCAATCAATTTCCCTCATCAAACTGACCAACTTTTATTTTGGTTTTGTTCGTTAGAAGCTTATTTTTTGAGTTATTCCAGGTGAAAAATTAAAATAAGACACCCTGTATTTCTAAGCACAAATTTAGTTGACTTTTGTAGTTGTAATTGCTTACGTTTAGATAATAAGAAATATGGTTTTCGTCTTAATGAATGCATATTATTAGAACTAAGACCCATAATTTCTAAAATTACATAGAAGCGTTATCATAATTTAAATATATTATAAATTAATAAACATTATACCTTTTCTAGTTCTCGTCGTATTTAGTTTTATTAATTGGGAATTGTTATAATTAAACTTTCAGATGTTAATCCATGAACAATTAATACTTAAATAGTACAGTTTTTATATGCAGTTAATTGTATATGGGTCATATCTATCATATCATAATCAAAACTATTACAAAAGTATCTAACTTGTCATTTTCGTTACCATGGATGGTACATATATTGTACAAACATTAGAAAACAACATTATAAAAAAAGATACTGTAAAATGGTGACAGTAAAAAAAGTAACCATTGAATTCGTCAATTTTGGTACAATGAAATTTATTAACCTCATTGATTATTAAATAGTACACAGAAGAAAATAAGTCATTAAAAATTACTATGTATCCGAGTAAACTTGTGACGGTAAATGCATTTAATAAATTTTACTTTTTGATTTAGTAAAATAATTTTAACATTATAAAGTATAAAAATCACTCTCCGAGTTTCGAACTCGGTACCTGCGCTGTTTAATAAGCCGTCGTACTTTAACCTCGCGGCTATTCGGCCGACTGTCGTTAAAAGGCTTGTTATGTTACTTAAACTATCAAGGCGTGAACATTACTTTCACATAATATTTACTATGCGACTTAGTAAAAATTCATCAAAATTTGGCAAATTTTAGTAAAAATCTATCAATTATCGCGAAAACGACATTACCGTCACAGATTTAACCAGATTCATAGTAATTTTTAATCAGTTAATTCCTTTAGTGTACTTTAATTAAGTTGTTTTACAACATGTCAGATACATCATCTCAAGTACACTACCGCTAATAAATTCGTGAACGCACTTATCAAAATATGATCAGAATTAAATTCCTATAAATTCAGTTCTATGGGTCACAAATAAAAATCATACATAACTTCTTGAAAGTTAGGTAATAAGCTTTCAAACTATATATAATTGGTTTTACAAAAATATTTTTATATATAATAATTACAATATTACAATACGAAATTTTAACAGTTTTTGGTACTTTTTCAAATAAATATCACACTAACAACAAACATCGAAAATGTCTGAAAAATATGCTATATTGTAAAGAATTTAATATACTTAAAAACAGTATATAATTTTTTAATTTTACACCTTATATTAACAATATTCGACTCGTTTATAGTTATCATAATGCACCGTGGAATGCAAAATTCATAGTTGATAAGTCAAAAAGTTCATGACTATGATAACTATAAATGAGTAAAATATTGTTAATATAAGGTTTAAAATTATAAAATGATATACCATTTTTAAGTATATTAGATTCTCTACAATATTGCTTATTTTTCAGAAATTTTCAATGTTTGCTGTTAGTGTGATGTTTGTGTGAAAAAGTACCAAAAATTGTTAAAATTTCGTATTGTAGTATTGTAATTATTATATATCAAAAATATTTTTGTAAAACCAATTATGCATGGTTTGAAAGCCTATTACCTAAGCTTCAAGAAGATATGTATGATTTTTATTTGTGACCCATATAATTACAATTATACGATTTTAATTCAGATCATACTTTCTGAAATGCGTTCACGAACTTTCTGGCGGTAGTGTATGTGTGCTTTAAATAGTTAGAAATATTACAAATATAACCTACAAAAGCGATATCATATTAATAAATAATAATAAATTTGTATTTTTGAAATGTGATAAATTTGACACTATTGAAATATATGTTTATATAATTGATATAAACATATCAAATTGATATAACATATAATATAATTTTGACGAAAAGGCAGATCAATCATCTCTAACCGATGTATGTGTAAAAAATACAGATGTTACACGAAGATCACAAAGATGCAATCGAGGAAAGAAACCTCAAAGATATTGCACCACGTCAAGCTCAGATTATGGCAAAACACAGGAAATATAAAACATACAGCTAAAAAAACAAAAATTAATATAATGATAGACGAAAATTTAATATATAATACAATATAATATCTGCATAAAATCATTGAAAACGTACAAATTTCAGTCTCAAAGAAAGACGAAATGGAAAATGAAAAAGAGCATATTTCGCCTATACCTTCAAGTTCAGCATTAAGAGTTGTGTCTGACCAGAAAATGCAACAGTATGACGCCTTTTATTCTGTTGCCCAAAGAATCATTGCCAAACTTACTGAATATAAAAATCAGAAATAGCAAACACAAACTCAAGACGAGTAAATGCTTACATGATATTTTCTTTGATTTTTAATATTTTTATCTATTTCTGTTATTATCTCTATAACACTTTAAATATATCTCTAGAATTGTCAACCGAAACGAAGTTTTAGACACGAATACGAATAAACAAACTACCACATTGAAAAGACCACATATAATAAATTACATCGAAGAGAATGTTTCAATGGATCATTCTTCGAGTGTTACACATAGTTTGCAACCTGAACCAACCAGTGATTCAAGACAGATCTATAACAAGCAACGAAATATACGTGAAATTGCTAATGATGATCAAGCTAGTAATAATAGGTCATTTAATGATGATGATATTTATGTAGAACCACATACTTCAACGCATCAATCTGTAACTGTAATAATTATAAATGTTTCGAAACGAATCAGTAAATTCCAACAAAATATTCGTCAAACTTCTACGGCATTTAGTGATGAACAAACGAATAACAATAATAGACAACAATTTGGCGATAACGACGTTGACAACAGTGATTCAGATTCGAATATTTCAGCAAATCATTCGTTGATTGATCAAAATAATTCTAGATCAGCTAAAGGTAATATTATTAGAAGAGGCGATAATGTAAGACTGAACACTACGGGATTATCATCAGAACTTGAACCTCATAATCAATAGATGAATGAGAATAGACAACTTGATAGAGGCAATGTTGAATTAAATGACATTAACAACCAATTACGCAATGACAATTTTCAACCCCTTAGGTGTATGGATCAAAAGTAATAACACATATATATATAAATACAGTATATAATAATAAACAAAATAACTACTTTATTTAATTATTATGCTGTCATATTCTGGTTATTATTACAAAGAAGAAACATAAATATACAAGATACAATTATAATTTGAATTTAAATGAATTATTTCCTAGTAATTTAAATGTTCCTTTGCTAAATAGACCTGTGCAATTTCAACCTGAAGAGTACGTGTTAATAGTAGAAAACTAACAAAATATGTTTCTAAGACATTCTGGTAGCAATTTCATGTAACTTATATATTTTAATTTTTATTTTCAATTTTGTAGAGAACAAAACGCCGCTAATGTAAGCGAAATGATTTTACATGAAATAAGAGCTTTCAGAAGAGAGTATCTTATTGGACAAAACCATCTTCCACAAAAGCAAGAATTTTTACAGTGCCGTTCAGTTCAAGATGCGCGAAATTTGGAAAATCTGAATGAAAATTCAATCATTTAAACAATAAGTTATTTAAGATATCTCGGTGGTTCGCATATTAAGGAAGCTTGTAATTTTTGCCTTCAAGCAAAGATTATAGGTGAAGTTTTAACTGAATTTACGTGGTTGGATCGAAAAAAATGGTGCTATTTTGAAATTAGCGCTGTGCAAAAGCAATCTTGTACAAATGATCGGATCCGCGGTGTCGATTGAATAGTATGGAGTGGTGACTCAAGATATTTTCGTGCATAATATGATGGCCGTTATAGATTTGGCAAAACAGTGACACAGAAACAGAAACCGGGAAAGAAACATTGGCGAAAGACCTCTTGCTCTATTAGCTGATCAAATATTTGGCGACAAGTTGATTGAATAATATGTGAAATTAATTTTTTTGTGCTTGTAAAATTTTATATTCAGAAACTAAATAAAATGTACTAAAACTCCTAAAAATTTGAAATTGAAATTTATTTAATAAATAAATCGTTTAATCCAAATATGAAATCACACTTTTATTACGTTTCATCTAAATTTTCAGATATTTAATACACTTGGGCAAAATAATTGCAAAAAAATAATGTCTTCAGTGTTTGGCAGTTAAAGGGTTGAAATTAAAAATGTTATTATGCTACACATAAAAACATTTTATTTTATGAATTATTTTACTTGTTTTATTGCTATAAGTAGCGAAATAAATCGTCAAGGAAATGTATAATATATTTTGACGAAACGTGAAATCATATTTTTTTAATTTCAATTATTAAATTAAATTCGGAAATAATTATTCAATCAACCTATATAAAAATTGGTTTAAAATTGGGCAGTTTTTGCAATGCAGCTGTGACCAAATATTGGGCAATTGTCACGATCGGGATAAGTTTGTAGAGAATGGCATTTCTTTAAGATCTCGGAACAACCTCCCTAACCTCTTTACCTCACTGACATTTATTTACGTAAATGAAAATGAAGACATGCTACTAATGCTTTTACATTACAAATCACTGAATAATGTATCCTGACATGTCGGCTTGATATTTTCCAATTATGTCTTGGAGTCTTCATGTAAGACATCACTTTTCTCCGGACAGCTTTTTTGAGAGTGATGTCTCTGGAGAATACTCATATCATTTTGACTTGATGCATAAATTAGAACCTATGAACTGTGCATAAAACCACTATTTTGGATGGCAATACTGTCCTAGATTTAGAAGAAGAAGAAGAAGAATACTAAAAATTACTTAATGATGGGTTAAGTTGAAAGTGTACGATAAAGGTTAATTTCTTAATATTTATTTTATTGGTTAATTTCTGAATTTTAGGTGTAGAATTCATTGGGATCAAAGAAGATCTAAGAGCTCCAAATTAAAGTATGTCTAGTTTCTTCTTGCAAGAGGTACTACATTTGTTTTGCAAGTTTTGAGCACTACTATTTATTTTTTTACATTTCTTCTTTAACAATTCTTTCATGTATGAGGCAGTTTGATTAGAAATAACTTCTAATTGAGTTTTATTGATAGGAATAAATGCATGATATTGACGAGTAAAAGTACTTGTTTTAGCCAACGTGTATCGAGATTCAAGATATTTATCATGAAAAATTTGCTCTTCTTCGGTACAAAAGGAAAAAGCAATGTTTTTAAAGAAAGAGACAGCCCAATCAAACAAATTTCGAACAGGAGTAATATGTCTTCCATTTATTGTTTGTAACACTGTTCCGCCAATACCGTCGTATGCTCCTTTTCCGAACGAAGTGGCGAAAAAGTTCCATATAGCTTTAATATTGAAGTCATCTTCATGTAATGATAAATTAATAAAATTTGATTTGTTTTTGTACTGCGATGCAGCCCCATCGCTGAAGTAAATGATGTTTTTTACTTTTTCAGAACCGAATTTTTGTTTCAAATACGAAATCATTTTACCATTAAATAAGTGCACCGAGTTTGTGTTATGTTGAAGACGTTCTGAAATTACTACGAAATTTATATTTTTTGTTTTGTTATTATTTTTATAATAAATAACATATGGATGAAGAGTTGCTTGTTTGGCGGCCCAGTGAAACGACTGAATAGCATCTTGCACGTGGCAAGTATAGTTCTCTACGAAATCTAAAGTTACTACAAATTCACCTTCACCAATCGAAGCTTTTATTTCGTTGAAGTAACTAGCCTGGGATTTTGCGATGTAATCATGCTATGAAACATCGGGTATATCTTTTATTAAATCTTGCAAGAACTCATCCGCACTCTACGTAAGAATTATTATATCACACCTAAGAAATCGAAAAACAAAACATATACATGCAAACTAATAATATTTTTTTAATTATAGTATATTGTTTTACCGGTCTGTTGATACCCATGAATTGTAAGTAATTTCAAAAATATTTTTATTCAATAAACTTTGTTTTAGTTTAGCTAAAAAAGCTTCTGTTCCAGGGCACTTTTTCCATATCGACAAATAACATTCGGTGCTTGAATCATTGCAAATTATTATATTTATAATATCGTTTAAGGAACCTGGACAATCGTTATCAGTATTCTTAAATACTTGTTTTAAACCTAACAACTTGAATTTAAAATTATGGTGAATTTTGCTCACACAAACATTGTGCATTCCTGTTTGATTTGCATAAACGCATTTTTTGGTCTCAGTTTTATGAATGCTGACAAGGACATTTTTTCATCAGGATGCTGTTTCAAAAATATATCGTGTAAATCCTTCAAGTTGAAAAGGAGTAATCTTTTTCGTACTAATTTACGTTGGCCGTCAATGACAACAGAAACGCAATCCTTCACATCTGGTAAGGTCCTACTTACATCTTCAGAAAGGTAAAACTGTTTAACTTTCTCAAGAGTAGAATCAAGTACGCGACGACCAGTTTTTCGTGGAGGATGAATAGCAAAACCCTGTTTCCGCAATTTTGTGGATCGCCTTGCCATTCTCCGAGAGATGTTAAATACATTTCGGAGTTTCTGGATAGTCCAATCAGCCGGAACCGTGGTTAAAATATATAACTGATCGTGCCTTCTCTTCTGTTTCCAAAATGCTTCTTTTAAATGTTCAACAGATTTGTCGCTGAGTTGACTTGTTTCAACCAAATCAGAGCTGTTTCCAGACAATGTACCCTTTAATCTTTTCACACAGTTGTCCAACTCCTTTTGCTCGTGGATGAGCAGGACATAACTGTTGCGCTTAACCGGTATTCGATTAAATTGCTTTAAGACTGCAATAATATTGTTTATTTTTATTTCAACTTTATTATCAACTCCTTGACACTGGTACGATGGATCTCTTTTCATGTCATGTTCATTCAGCACTTCAAAATCTCCTTCTAAATCAGCTTCAATCACATTTTCTTTTTCCAGAACAGCATCAATTTTCTTCGTAGAAGGATTGTTGATGATGCTTTCGATACATTATGGTTTTACATGACTTACACACAAATAATCCCACTAAATGTTTAAACTTCACATTCCACTTGCTTGAGTAATATTTTTATATACACATTTATACTTGTTTAAATCCAATGAATTGCAAAATACATTTGCGCGAGGCATTTTTTCTTCACAATTAAACAATTTTTCAATAGACAAAACAAATGAAAATATAAAAATGTAAACAAAAAAAATGCGCAGAAAACCCGCTAAGTTTTTGATTTTTTTGTATAAATATAAAACTAAATACAAAACTTAAAAAAATAAATAATTACATTAAACGGCTGGTAATATAATTATATTTTATTATATTTTTAATTAATATCATTAAAATTATGAAAATACAGAAAAAAACATGTTCCGGCTAATATTCGGCGGAATACATTAGAGTGGGTGCCAGAGTCGCGCGGTGCAATTCGACCGCGCAGCGTCGTAGAAAAATTATATAAGTCATTAACCATAAATGGTTACCAAGAGTACAAATTAACGCGATCATAATTTTAGTTTTAGAAGGAATAAGAGAAAGACGATTTTCCAATGCCCATTTATGTATCCTTTTAATATCATCTTCAACTTCGCAAATAGTCTTAGTCAAGGTGTTGGGAGAACCATGTGCCTAGATTTGCAAGTTGTCCGCAAACATAAGATGCCTGCAATTGAGGATAACAGATGTAATGTCATTGATGAAAATTGAGAACAAAAGAGGTCCCAGAACTGATCCTTGCGGCACTCCTGTAGCAGTATGGCGCCATTGAGTTCGTATGTCCCCCGGCCCAAGGCCGGTCTGAGATCTATCCAACAGGTACGATCGAAACCAGCGAACAACTTTCTCTGAACACCTTATCTGCTCAAGTTTGGTAAGCAGTAGATCATGGTTAACTAAGTCGAAGGCCTTAGTAAAATCGAACAAGACGAGGACAGTCAATTGCTTGTTGTCGATAGCTGATCTCATATCATCCAACAGTCGAATAAGCACTGACTGTGTGGAATGTTTTCTGAATCCTGACTGACGTTCATCTAGTACATGATTAGCAAGCACGTATTGAAGAAGTTGAGTATGCACTATTGATTTAAGAGTTTTGGAAAGGAAACAAAAGAGGGAGATAGGTCTGAAGTGATTAGGGGATGTGGGTTTAGCGACTTTAGGAATAGGTTTGATTACTGCTTGTTTCCAAGAAGAGGGAAATGTAGAGGATAACAGAGATGATTTGATAATGAGAGCAATATCAGGTAGAGTAATAGTGAGCCGGAATGGCATCAACACCACATGATTTCGAACCCGGTCGATCAAGAAGTTTTTTTTAGATATTCAGTAGTAACTTCAGAAAAATTAAAGGGGGAATGAGGAAGTATAGGAGATGAGGGTAGAATGGGGGGAAGAGGATGGAAAGTAGAAGAGATGTCGGAAACGGATTTGATGAAAAACTCGTTGATATCTTCTATCTACTCGAAGATATGACAGAACAATTGGGTCTTCTAGCAGCTGCCACAACACCCAGTGCTCTCAATTCTCTCCACAGAAGCGAATAGTTTAGTAATTTTCCCTGTTAAACTGTTGGGCGGCCCCCCTCCCCTATTTTTGATTGTCATTATTTATTTCTTAGTTATTTTTGTTGGGGCTCAACAGAGTAACCGAGTGACACTCTTATAGGAATTGAAGCCGATTTTCCAAGATGTTAGTCCGGTGCCTTGACCACTATAGCAACCATTTTTCCGAGATTGCGTTTTTAAATGAGAAATATAGAAATCCGAATATATTCTAACTCGGTCGCAACTTGTATACTTAATCGAGCCGCAGAATAGATTCCGTGTTTCATCCATGTATATTGTATAATGAGATAGCTACTATATTATCCACGTGGGGTCCAACTATAAATCCAGTTCAAAATATTTTTAATGACTTTACTCGATTTGGGCTCAACGCTACAGCTAAAACACCACCCGGATGTAACATTTAATAATAGTTTATAATACTTTATATGTTATTTTATATTTCTTTATATCATTACAAATCATTTGAATCGTATACATTTATTGATTAAACTAAAGATGTGTTTGACTTAGGAAAATATTTTCTTTAAAGTTTACAGCATTACATATCTAAATTTTAAGCAGAAAATTCCCGCATGAAAACTTCATTTTTTACTTATTAACTTATGTATAATATATTTTATTTTAACAATTGTAATTATATTAATTTGTAAAATAAGATTATTTATGTTACATCGCACAACTTTAAATTCGTCATATTGCAGAAAAGATATTTTGTATTCATTTAGATAATAAGGCATATTTACACAATAATTTCACACTAATTTGTAATAATTATTGATAATAATAATTACATCACAATAATTAGAATATCATTCATAAGTTAGTATTAATACGAATTAGCATTAATTTTTGTTGGTCTCATTATCCAAATTTAAAATCCACACTGTTAATTTTTCTTTCAATTAAAGTCATGACATTTATTAAGAAAATAATTAAAATTTATTTTATTATTAATGAAGTAATATTTTTATCGTTTCTTAAATATATTACCAATTGTTGCGGTTATTAATTATCATACAATCAAATTCACGATGAATGTCGGTTATCCACATACTAGACCCATTACAGTGTATTAACTCTTGACCATTGAATTTGATTGATTTCTAGTTTGTAGAATCAACAAAGTTATTTGCTTTACTAGTAACTCTATTTACTTGATTCCGAACCATTAATTAGTTGAGATTTTCGATTTACTTTAATTTCGAATAAGTTACAGCTTGCCTATCCTTAAGATCATGGGAAGGTTAACGATAAACGTGTACAGAGGATTAATTAAACAAGTCTCACATTAGACCAACATGGAGGGCTTTGCAGCAACGTTAAATAATAATGTTCGATATTTTATCTCGAGTTACGTTACTTTAAAAGAATATGTGTGAAATGTTTAAAAGCAATACTCAAGCGTAAGCACAAAGAATAACATTGTGAAACACATTAGAAACGCTTTAGATTAAAATTACATATTATTAACTATTATATATATATATGTATAGTTAGATTGATTGATTGATTGAATGATTGATTGAACATTTTATTAAAGTCCTGGATTATCAAATCCGTCATGGACTAATTTGAGTACAATTAACATGCGAAGAAAAAAGTACATAAGTAAATAATACGCAAAAAATTACAATAAAGAATTACAATACAATGTATACAAGAAATAGTAAGATAGGTAAGCATTCTCTCTAACCAAAGCAAGTTAAAATGAATACAATTATGTGACGCCGATACAGTGAATAATGTGATAACAGGCAAATTATAGGAAATACTAATTAACTAACTAACAGGCTAAGATATCTGTATACAGACTAGACATGTAAAGCGTCTAACGATTAAATATAGTATAAAAACAAGAACATAAGTTACAGAGAGACGTAGAAAGTACAAATGAAGGCAGCAGAATAAGATAAAACAGCATAACAAAGAAGAATATACATTAGGTGATTAAGTCACATGTGAATATTTGTTGCGAATAAATGATGTTTCAAGCGGACTTTGAAAATATTTAAGCTATCGGCATTAATAATCTCGCGTGGTAGGGCATTCCAGAACCGCGGTGCCAGAACGGCGAATGAAGACCTGTAGCTCTCGAGTCGAGCAGGAGGGACTCCTAAGATCACATTTCGCTCTCTCAGATCATGACTGTGTTCGGTTGTATGATAGATAAGTTTTTCGGCCAGATAATTTGGGGTACCGTTTTTCAATAGTTGGTAAATCAGACATACAAGAAAATATAGCCTACGTTTTCCCACATTCAGCCATCGAAGTCTTGCATAATAAGGTGTTATATGTTCACATTTACGAATACAAAAGATGAACCTTACGCAGGTGTTAAGAGCTCTATCAGTTCCTTTGAGAGACCAAGGTACATCAAGCAGCAATAGTCAATCATAGGTATAATACCAGCCGTAATAAGCCTCACTCTCACCGAGAACGATAGTTAGAGAGAGAGAGAGAGAGATAGATAGATAGATAACTTAAAGATAGTTAACTTTTAGATAGAGAAAGAGAGAGAGAGAGAGAGAAATTAATAAACGCATATTATCAAAAAGTTTACAATTTATTATTGTTTACACAAGCGATTGGCAGTGAATTGAAATGCACATAAACTTTACGATGAAAACAAAAAAGTTGAAAATAAAAAAGAAAAATAAAAAAAAATTAAATGAAAAGAAAGAAAATTTAATGATAACAAGATAAAATTTTTAACGAACTCGAGCTTAAAATACACTATTTTATTTAGAGATAATGTGAAATTGACAACAATGACTTGATCAATGATGAAATGATTTGACATATTCAATTAAATTATGTCTATTTTCTTTAAAAGTAACTTGGTGATAGTATTTGTCGCGTTCATAGCACTATTTTTCTGTCATAATTTAACTCTTGAAATGTTTGAGTCTTCCTTTAATTAGAGTCTCCGGTAGCGTGATGTTGCCGTATTGTGGATAATTAACGGCTGCTTCGTTAACTAAAGTGCCTCAGTTGAAAAAGAGAAAAAAGGCGAAAAAGGTACAAATAATAAATAAAAGAAGGCAACAAAAAATAGAATATAATATAGAAGGGAAAAAATAGGCGTAATGACTAAGTGTGCGGAAATTGAATTATAAATTCAATAGTGTTGATTATTTTTTGTTCATATGTTTTTCAATTACAACGAAATAAAAAATTGCTAAATAAGCTTAGGCAACAAGCTGGAGAGAGAGCCCGGGTTTCATATGAATTTCGGTTTGTCGGCATTATTTTCGTTTTATCTATGTTCGTAATCTCGCGTCTGAATAAAAAGTAAAGGTGTGCGTATTGCAAGAATAAATTCTTGTTAAGTGTATACCAGGATTTTCACAAAGATTAGTTTGAAATTTAAATTTTTGCTTAAATTAGTCCATTTTGAATTACAACCTTTGAAGTTTATATAAAATTCACTTGAAATTTGGCGAAAAAATTCTGTAGGTTATATAAGTATACATGATTTTTTAGCATTTTTTACCTATTTAGTTTACGAAATAATTAATTGTGAATTTTTATTTTCCTTATGTCATTACATTGGTAAGAGTAACTTCGCGAATGTTATATCATGTGATACCATGTTCGGTTGACAAGATAGGTGAAACCTACCGAATAATTAGGGGTTGTCCATAAAAGACGTCCACATGTTCTCACTTTCTATATTCGTCTGTCTTAGTCGAAATTATATTTTTTCTTTGTCTATTTTGCGGATGTCTTTTATTGACGACCCTTTACTCACGTTTGGAATACAAAGTTAGATTCGCAAATTAGAATCGATTATATTTTGAATTGAGTTTTGGTTAACTTGGATAATATTTTGTTAAGGCTATTTTTATTTCTACATTTAAACTGTCAGTGTCATAAAAGATTATTTTATAACTCGATGGAAAACGAGATTATAGAGATTTTTAGGTAAGTTTAACCTATCCTGTCAACGGAACATGTTATTAAAATCGACTTTGGCGGTGCTACTCTATAGAGAATAACGACATAAAGTAAATAGCAAATAAAAAATTAATTATCTCGAAAACTAAATAAATAACAGATGCTGAGAAAAATTATATATTCTAATTTAACGTGTAGAAATGTTTTCGACAAATTTCAGGTTAGGATACGAATTTTCCTAATCTTAAGTAAAAGTACAATTTCCAAATTTTGTATGTAACTTTTAATGAATAATAAAGAATAAATATAAAAATTTATCTAAATATTAAATAAACTTTGAGATTAAATTTATTGAAAAGTTGAACTTTTTAATAAATATTGCAGAAATAATTAAATATTTATATACTTCATAAATAATTGATTTGAAATGTGTAATGACTTCCAGGAAATATAATGAATGGAAAAAATTTGTGTATGCATTAATTTTGTATTGTATTAATATTGTATTATATTATATTGTACAGACAGAGAAATGTTTAGTTGAATCAACTTAAAATGGGTTTCTTTTAAAGAAATATTTACTGAAAATAAATAAATTTCAGTTGCTTTAACCGTAAATTTTATTTGTTTTAAATAACGTTTTATATGAATGTATTGAATTGTGAATTCAAAATTCATGAAAGAAAATTCAAGTCACTTGTGAAAGCTTCGACATTATCTCAAACGCTATTCATTGTGTTAAATATATCAATAAGTATTTTTTATAAAAACATTGTTTTTATACAATAAAATTACCACTTACAACATTTACGTATTCCGTTTATTTTTAATTAATAATTTGCGACTAAACATGTATATAAATTTGATATTAAGCTCGACTCATTATCACATAACATCATCACATAACGATTTAAAATAAAATTGCCAGGAAAGCAAATTATTAGTTAATATATATGTAATTCAATATGATTAAAAAATTCCCAGAGTTTGCATTGAATTAAAATAGAAATTCCCATAATGATAATATAATGATACAAATAAAATGATATATACAGGTAAAGAAATAAAAAAGTAAATATTACTAGGAATTTGATTAAAACTGTGACGGGAGAATACATTGACTTAATTTTACTATCTTCACCGTGTAAAATAAATTCTATATTTAAAGAAATGTCCTCTTTGAGTTTCGAACTCGTATGCTAATCAGATGATGTAGTAGTTTAACCACGCAGCTTCTAGTAGTTCGTTACTTACACGCAGAATAGTACAAACGATTGACGCTTTTATTATAAACGCGTGAGCCTTTTATTAAAAAATATTAGAAAATAAATGGAAGGACCTTTCGTTATAAACGGCTGAGGCGTTTATACAAACGGTTGACCCTTTTGGACAAACGCCTCAGCCGTTTATAACGAAAGGTCTTTCCGTTTATTTTCTAATATGTTTTAATAAAAGGCTCACGCGTTTTACGCGTGATTTACGCATTTCTTTACGTGTATATAGGGCGTGTTACAACGGCTGAATGTATAAAAGTGATAATGTTAACCTTATTGAATGGTTAATTCATTTTGACATTCACAACGAAATAAATATTATACACGTAGAACATAGTTCCTATAATTTTTGTAGAATTATATAGAAGAATTTACTGAACTGTACATTAACTGATGGACAAAACCATAAACTCAATAATAATTACTGAACAGTTCAGTAAATTGAAAAATGAAAAAAATAAAACAAATTTTTACTTATTTTAAACATTTTACTTATATTTATTTCTGTCTTGATAATTATTTTTCTTGCTTGTTTTTACTCCAGCTCTTTTTTTTTCACTAAAACATTTCACAAACAAATGCGTGTTTTGAAGAATCGAACTCGCGTCTCCGAGGTGATAGTCTGCCATCTTGTCAGCCGAGCCAGTTCAGTCTACATAATTCAATTGGCAAATGGTACATTT
Source organism: Gryon sp. ZL-2020 (assembly GCA_022817425.1). NCBI lineage: Eukaryota > Metazoa > Arthropoda > Insecta > Hymenoptera > Scelionidae > Gryon > Gryon sp. ZL-2020. Next base: position 4,098 of record JABFPJ010000793.1, on the reverse strand, counting down.
AAGTTTCACGTAATGCAGATGGCGCCTTTTCAGAATATTATAATATAGGAACTTTGTCCTACGTGTTATGATCATCGTAAATATATGTATATAGTTATCATTTTATATAATTTTACATATTCAAGAACATTTGATGAATTCTTATTTTAATCATTCAATTATAAGTTAAATAATTACAGAGTGTGGTGGCTTGCTCTGGGGAATGTGTGATACATCTAATATATCTCATTATTAAATACACACGGAGTGCGAGAAAATTTTTCTCACGGAAATATCGAAAATTATTCGCTCGCAGATAGTTAAATTAAAAGTAGCTTTCTAATAATAAATAATAAATATTAATTAAAACAGCTTTAGAATTTATTAATTATAAATATGAAAATCATACTAAAATTATGATTTATATACAATTTATATTAATTATGATAATGGCGTTTATGGTTGTTATTATATAGTTAGTATGAAAAAATAAAAAGTAGGGTAAAATTAATTTAAGCATTCACTATATTGTGTTTATTCAATTTGCGTACACTGATTTATAATAAGCGGGCAATTCCACAGTTCATAAAGAAATGATATGCATTTGCATTAAAAATTATGTTATGCTATTTATTAAAATTCAAAAAATGTACCAAATACTGAATGAATTTTAATATTTATTAATTTTATATAAAGAAACATTACATTATATGTACATTTTTTTGTAATTTATAGAACGGTCCAATGCAATTTTATAAAAATATAAGCATTTTTAATGAACTTTTAAAACGTTATAATAATTTTTTTTCTAAACTACTCGTTCACTTTACTTAAACCCAATTACAGTAGCAATATTGATTAACTAAAAGTGATGTAACTATCTGTTATATCACTTTTACAAATAAATCTATTAAGTGTTTCGTGCGCACGTAGCAATTATATAATTATTAATATTGCACAATAAGACTAAAAAAGGTACGCAGCAGTTTATATTATTTTTCTTTTAAGATGACATAAACTTACGAAGTGGAGGAGTTTCGTAAAATCCGTAGTCACATTTTAGCATCACGGCTGCGACATAATATGAAATCGAGTTCATTTTTGTACAAACAGGGACTTATAGTAGTGAGCCGGTTTGCACGACAGTGGAAGTAGAAATAACAAGATACACGCACCAAGTAAAAGCTGTTCGAGTAATATTTGTCGTTGCAGAAAGATTGAAAATTCGTATCATTTTTTTCTTTTTTTGTGGTATTATATTATTTTTTATCACTTCTATATTTGTACTGAGAGCGTTCAATTTCTACTTGCTGCGCGCAACTTCTAGCAAAACTTTAAAAGCGTGCAGTGCCAATTACATCCTTTGCGATTGCTTTTTTCAATTACATAAGGCAGGTCGTATAGAGAGCGACATTTTTCTCGACTCAAACGACTTCGTTCTCTAACGTTGCAAATTTTCTGCAATGAATGATGAAGAGAAACCAGTTATGCGATTGTTTATGTACATATATGCGCGTCAAAAATTAACTTAATTGCTACAGATATGTTAGCGAAACCATAAAAACTTGCTATTCTGTAAATGAAACAACTTTATAACTAAATTACAGCATGTAAATAAAAATTGCAACATAAATAAATATTAACTATATGCAGGTTGAATGGAGGAACAGGAATGTTTTAGCATTTATGTTATGTTTATATTATGTTATTATATCGACGTATTTAAATAGGACGTTTTTTAACCGTCCAATGACATACAGTCAAAACTTTAATTGTAAAATTACAGTAAGTTTACTTTATATATTTTAATTCTTAATAGATTTCACAGTAGAGCTGTATTTTTAATTTAAATAATGTACATTTCAAATAAAATACTGTAATAATACATTTTTTTGTTATTTTAAAGTGATATTAACTGGAAAACGTACTGTAAAATCACAAATGTCGTTTTAAGTGTAGGACATTATTCGCTAGATGCGACAATATATTTGTGGCTTCCGCTAATAACCAAGTAACTATGTTCTTCTTTCTATGTTTACATATGTATTTAGAATTAATTAAATTGATAGACTCAAAATGAGTACAAATCATTCTCAGAATTCAATTTTAATTTAATCATAGATAATGGATTCTAATTTGTTTAGCAATGAGTTGGTTTGAATCAACTTTGAAAAGTCGAAAAAGGTATATTTATTTAGAACTTTATAATAATTACCAATTAGTATTCAACTTATATGAATATTACAGATACCTTATACGCATAAAAAGAAAATAAAAAACAATAGTTATAATTTATGCGTGAAATTTTCAAGTATTTTACGTTTCTTAATTTTTTAAGCCTTGATACTTATAATCATTATTTTGTCATTGCCGATAATCGTTGTCGATTTAACTTAAGCGTATGTATCAATACAATTAATTTAATTGTAAAGTGAGATAAATATTTAATTGAATATTATAAAGCGATCATTAGAAGTTTAAATATCTAGTACTTTTCTTCCCATGATTTATAAAAGAACTTTAATCTTTATTGAAAAATTAATCCTTTCGTGAATATGTTATTTAATACAAATGCAATTGTTAATGAGGTTTTATTTTCTCCACCCTTTCTTTTCAAATAAATTTCACGTCACTTTCAATCATAACATTTATTAAACAATTGTACTTGAATCACAATTAAGAATAAATTGTGTTCCCGGCGCTACAGTTCAACGAACAAAATAATTAAACACGTTACAGTTTTCAATTTCCACAACTCTGACCGGTACGACGACCAAACACGAACGAACTTGCCTTTTTCAAAATATATCATCAGTCCAAAATTTTGGCGACCGAAAGTGCCCTCGCATCGCTACTCAAAATCTCGCGCGACTATTCAAAAATTTCTTAACACAATTGTAATGCACAATGCAAATGAAAAATCATTATAATTTGGTACTACAATACGCAATACAAATTTTAATAACAATTTATGAAATTGTTGAATGAAAATTTAAATATACAAACATGGAATGCTGTTTATGAATAATAATCTATCATTACATTAAACGTCCAAATAAGTTTTGTAAAGGATTTTCATTTATAAAAAAATAAAAAAGGTAGTAATGTGGAATATTGATTTGTCTTTGTGTAATGGTTTCTTTGGCGTTTGAGATAAAAGATATGTATATACAAAATAAGTAAAGAGATAGGTAAAGTGATACTCAGAACACTCCCGCTCCCACCCGACACATACACACATGTCCACATGATAGTTGGAGAAAAAAAATGAAAAGAAAAAAAAAAGTAAAGTCATTGCGATGAGTGTTGGTGAACATTATGCTTCATTTTTATCCCAACAGTTTGTGGATTGATGGTATCACTTTGCAGATGGAAATAGGGGAATTGCGTATAATATTTATAACGCTGGTTACTAGCACACTGCGCTTTTACAAGTCCCCGATCGAGACAGACAGATGAAACGTTTTTCATATTTATCACGATTTGTGGTTACGCATCACTCGCCCAAGCCCAATTTTGTAAAGGATTTTCGAAATGATAAAACGCAGACTTTACGACAACGCTTCAATTTGAAGAGAATTTTGAATATATGAACAATTGAAATAATGAACACTAAGTGTCATGAGAATTAAAATAATAAAAACATTTCATTGCCGATTAATATTCAGAAATTAATTCATTTTTAAATATCATTTTGATGAATTGTCGATTTAAACTAAATTAGTTACATGCTGCATACACACAGTTAAACAAATGATACGTACAAACAAAAATACAGTAAAGATTACTATTTTCAGAGGTTAAAATATGGACAACTTTTTCAATTGGTTAATTCAACCATATCAAAACATTAAATATTAATTTGGCGTGTACATTTTTTTTATTGGTATTTCTTACTACCATCAAGTTAAAATCAAATTTTAAACTGGTTAAATTTGAAAAGTACAATAGTATTTTTAAATGAAATGTTTAACTTAAATGAATTAGTTAACTTCACTGACACAGCAGTATTGACACCTTTTTACATTAATATATTTTAAGAATCTAAATAGCAATATAACCTTTTTTTCATTTACTTATGTCAAAAAGTAAAATCATAATATTTATTTCTTTCTGTGT
>JABFPJ010000792.1:0-33192 GCA_022817425.1 Gryon sp. ZL-2020 | reverse complement strand
AGTAGTTTGGCCGTGATGAGGTAACAGACACACAGACAAACAGACAAACAGACAAACAGACAAACAGACAAACAGACAATCAGACAAACAGACAAACAGACAGACATAGATTGAAATTTATATATTAGTAGGATATGTAAAGCCTTATTAAATATACTATGATATATATTTTTATGCTATATATTTATATTAATAATATATACTATATATTTATTCTTTAATCAATATTTTTTTATACATTTCCCTTTGGTAATAGTAAGGAAAGTAAATTATTTCATACTAGACCACCTGATGCCTTGTAAGAGATGTTGGTACGTTGCTGTTGTCACCCTAAACATGAAAATGTTTTCGACGTTCATGTTTTCTCGTTTAGAAGTCTGGGAGGTTTAGATTAGTCATGACCCTCGTGACCCTTTCAGAGTATCAGGTATAGAATCGTCACCACTGTCACCGGCGTTATGCAGATATGTCGTCCTAAATGACTGAAAGACGTTAGTCTCACAGTTAGTATTACATCTCACCAACTTTATCACGTGCGAATAAGGTGATTTGTGTAATTTGCAGCAATCGTTTCAAATTTTTCGGTTTCATCTAATAAAAATTCTTAATACTTAGTACTTCTTTTTCTTTCTTCAAATTAAACAATTTTTTTTAGAAAGTTTTTTATATTTTATCAAAATATGTATTTTCCATAATATATCATATTTTATGTAACATATACTTATTTATAAATAGTAGGACTAAACTATAGATATATCGTACCGAATATCTCGTACAGTGCGCAGTTATCGGCTAAGTTTGATTAATCCCTTGTACCCACGATTCGAACTGCATTGCTTTCGGGCACGTTCACTTCACACGGAAGAGAGTTAGTCGTGTCGAGGATGAGCTTCGAGACACCGAGATTGGCACGAAGGAAACGAACGCGCGTGCCATTCGGCACAGTGAAGCACGCAACCACACAGAGTATCACGGGAATTAATTTGACGAGGCATCATTGCTGAACGACGCCTTGTAATGAGTTCTTATTCATAGCTAGAATGAGTCCGTGGAAAATGGTCAAAACGAACCTACATCGTTGGCCTGCCAGTCACCCCGGTTACTTCAATCTCCAAGATTACACTATAAACAGCCATTGAATATATATACAGTCGCACGAAATTTCCTGGAAACTAGTTTTGCTCTATCTTTTAACAACATAGATTGCATGTTAAGAAATAATAATGATTATATTTAAATATAATAGATCTTTTGTATTGGCATATCAGTTCGAAATTATTTAGTAATTATTTAGTTTTACCATTTAAATGATACCATTATACCACCTCAATTGTCCAATTTCGATCTCTCTGTGTACAGAAGTTCAATTAGATAATGTACTGATTTTCTATTAAAAGGAATACATGTCCTCCTTCAATAAAACCTTGATGACACTTTTAAGTTGGCTGAATTTGTGCGAAGCATTGTTGTTCGAAATGCGCAATGGCAAAGAAAGCAAATGACAGATATTATTTAGAAAGAGAGAAAATGACAAAGTACTAAATTTTATATGATGATCGTCACGGCGAAGTATAAAATTAGAAAGATTTAAACTTATTTGAATAATAAAATATATAAAAGAGAAACAGACTATTACAAGTAAAAATCATAAATTATTTGCATTGAATGTTTGATATGTCAAAGATGGAAATGCAGGATATATTTTTGTTCAAATAATTTATACGCTTACTCACATTTGAAATAATAAAATGTTTCGTAATTTTATAACGAAATTGAGAATTGTAATGCAAATATTATAAATAGAATTGCAAATTTTTATTAATAAGCTTAATAAACATAAAAAACTGAATTCTAAAAAAGGCTATTATTTCATTTAGTTTAAAAGCAATAATAATAAATATAACAATAATAAAATTGATTGAATATAATAGCAATTAGTAGCGTATAACTTAAGTATATATAGAATATAATATTTTTGCAAAATTAGTATGTTTAAGTCCATAAATAAACATTTTAATAATAAATAATAATATTTCGTAATTAAAAATTGCAATTTAATAAAAGTTAAATAATAAATAATTATATCAAAAATAAAGAATAAATATTTTAATAATAAATAAATAATTTATTGTTAATTAATAGTCGAAAATTGCTGCATTTGCCTTGTCTCAAAAAGTTAAAAACAAATATTTTTTAGACAATTAAATAAATTTTTTATAGCAAAATAATGATAATGTAAAGTTATCACTTAGGACAGTTATTATAGACCGTCACAGAAAACAGGTGCGCACCATATCTTATTTTCATTTGTACTTTCAATGTGCCCATCTTTGACTATTCTTCCGCAGAATTTCTGTTATATATTTAAAATATAGTAAACATTAATTTGAAATACAATAAAAACTAATAAAGCAAAAGTACCTTCTATCGTGACAGTAGTATCGATTACCGTAACTTTGTAGATCTATGGACAAAGAAAAAATATGGTTTTTGAATGTTAAATCACGAGAACATTTATAACAACTTGTATTATTTTTTATATATTTTATTTTCATTATATGTGTTGATAAACAATCAAAATTCATCATAGTAAGTTTAATAATATTTTTCGTTACTTCAATCTGGATAAAGTTTGGTTTTTTTCGTAATAGACATATGCTACTAATATTCGTAGTATCAATATTTTTTATCTTTCATATAAAATTAATATAATAGCGGTAGAATTATCTGGTAAAGTATGTAATATAAAAGTATTAATAAATTTGCAAACATTTGAAACATGGAATTTTATCAAAAGTATAATTTAAAATATATCAGAAATCCGTTAATTATTATAGACAAATTTATATATTATTTTTAGGAATTTCTCTACTCTGTTTTGTAACTCTACTCTTGATTTAAATCAATAATTTATAAAAAAGCATTTTTCGCTGTAATACATTTGTTCTGAATTTGAAACAAAGTTATAACTGCTGAAATGTTATCGAACACATTTCTATTCAATCAGCGGAAAACATTATATTTGTTACAATTTCGAGTAACAATGCTAAACTTCAAACATCAGATCGATATCTTGTTATATTAAGATATAATTTTACATATTGTTTATCTTTTATAAACAAGATGTATCAGTTTATTTTTTATATTTTTTTATTTTTTTATATTATCTTTCATAAAACCATGTCAATAAATTAAAAAAAATTATTTGTAACATATTTTAATGTTAACTTAGTAAAATTAAACTAATGTACTATAAATTTTCAATTGACTCAGTTTACAATTCACATTGAAAAGATATTAATATCGTTAAGTAAATATTTATTATGAACGAGAAAGTGCCATTTTTCGATACACGTGTGAGAAAAATGAATATATGATATGATATAAATTTCTGTATAACTTTAAAAAGCACATTTTCGCCAAAAAATGTTAGTAACATAAAAGCTTCCATATCTTAGAATCATTTGAAAGTGAAATTGAATATCAACTATACCTCCCGAGAAAACTAATACAACATTAATCCACAAAAACACAAACACCAAATTAAAGACATGAGCATTCAAAGGACTAAACATCAAATAATCATCGCGAAAAATAATAACAAATAAATAATTTGCGTCCAAATGTTTTTTACATAGGATGAAGCTGGTATTTCAACATCATTTCATATTATCTTTATATAATACGCGGCATACACGTTTGTTATTTATGTGCGAAAGCAGCAGTAGAAATGTAAAACATGGCCCGAGGTTGCGAATAAAAAGGTATTTGTATAATCCAAGCAGCGCATACTAATATTAGAAGTAATCTGGCATTTGCGTGTTTCGCGAATAACTCTAAGTGAATGCATATCGGCAAGTAAATACAGGTGTTTGGAGGTAGTACTCGTGGCATAATCGTTATGCTAGAAGCGCGGTCCATATTGAGTATCATCCCCGACATCCATCTCCGGGAGTGGCCTGATTCAGCGGCATATTTTGCACAAAATATGCACACTCGAGCGCTCGCGTTTTGACTGCAGCAGCGTTCGATGATAGAGTCCCTGGGTGCCTTGGGTCGTCATTGCCCCTGTTGGGTCTAATCTTTTAGCCGCAGGCCACGCTATAATTGAGTGGTTTGCAACTTGGTCGAAAGCGGACAGCAAGCAGCAGATTGCTTGTAGCATCAACCACGCAAGGCTGATGCTGATGCTTACTTGCTTGCTTTGCTCGTCTGCTTACTATAGCTACGCATTTACAAACCAGACTGCACTTTGATTGGACTGGGAACATTTGCCCCTGCATACTAATATAATGCTACTAAATTGTAGCTTTTGTAAATTGACTGAAAGATGTGAATGCTAGCCGGATCACAATTAAAATTAACTGGAAAATGGGCTTCAGTGATAATGATGCGACTAGTGCGAAAACTCGAATAAAAGGTGATCAATTTTTTATTAGCACGTTAACATTCCCAATTCCTTCACATTTTTCGTTCGACAGTTCACATTGAAATACACTTAGAGCTTTTTCAAATCTTGCCGATAACAGTTGACAGTTCGATAAAACAAATTTATAGATATCGACGAATAAAACTTTGTGCAATCACTAAAGATACATTTTAAGTCAAACGAAATCAAGTGTCATAATTTAAAGGATATCATTTCTTCGTTAATTTCTAGAAATTTTACCACTTATTAATGTTAATAAGTATAATAAGTATTTATGAGTAAATTTAAAGATCCTAAGTACGTTAACAATTATTGGGTTACTGTATATTGTTCTCTTATGGTCCAATTATTCTTTGGGTCAGTAGAGTATAATGTTTTGTAAAGGTGTATGATAAAATGCGTTATATAAAAATTTTTAATGTAGCATTCTATAATTTGACGAAAATTCATACGTTTTATCTTGACTGTTTGAGTTAATATATTCCACGAGCATTTTTAATCACTCTTTTTTCCATTTCATTTCAATTTTGTAGAATAAAGCTAAATTTATATTATGATAGAATTTATCATTCGTTATTTAATAATTGGTAAATATGTATTTTAAATTTGAATGAAATGTTGTTTTATTGTTTTAAACATTTGATTTTTTTAAAGTAAACACACTTTTCATTGTATATCAAAAACAACATTTCATCATAAAATATGCAGTTAATTTTGAAAATGTAAACAAACTTGCAATTACGAGGAGTAATTATTAAAGTGTATATAAACGTGAATATAATTGTATAAAGTATGTTCAAGCAGATGTGAAAATTCATTACATATATGTTGATGATTAAGTATGCTTATACGGAAAATTATAAATATTATCTGTTCATTTTTAATTAACTTGATTGGTCATTTTAAACACATATTATCAAAGTATTATTAACATAAATAATGTAAAGGGAAATAAAAAACGGCATAAATGCTGTTTTCTGAAATACATATTCATTAATATGTAGTTGAAGAAACATTTTTATTCACAAAGAAAATATAAGTATTTATATGATTTTGTAAATATTATAAAGTTATATATTCTTGTCATTTTTTTATTTAAAATTTTTCCTGATGGATTTCTATTATTGAAAGGAAACATTTTTTATAGAAAATTTATATTTTATAAAGAAAACTCACTAAATAGTACATTTTTGTAAGGAAAAATCTAATTTTCATGCACACATTACGAAATTTTCTAGTAAAAACAGATATTTAATTTTTTTTTTTTTTTTGTTAAAAATCAGTAATTTTTACTGGATTTGTAATCAATTTATAACTGTAAATACGAAATGTAATAAATTGAGTAAAACGATAAAAATGTATAGGAAATTGATAAAGTAAATTAAAAATACTTTATCAGAATATAAATAAAAAAAAAGAATATTTATATATACTTGGCAAAATGGTTATAAATGCGAATCATCCCACAGCATCTTTGCGATTATAATAACGACAATAAAGGATGATTTCAATTTTCGTGTGCGTTGTCTGTTGCCTAAAATTTCTGCTATGAGACCCGTTTTTACACGAGTAATATAATATGCTCTCATTGCTCATAATTTGAATTATAATCGTAATTAACCGCGTGGTTCGTTTGATTTACATCAGCCTGATGTGAATATAACGGCGCGACGAGTAAAAAAGAACATAAAGAATAATACCAGCGAAGACAAATCAGTGTGTAAAAGCACGCATTGTAGTTTTATTTCTCACTGTGGTGGAGCATATGCTGGCCAATCCCGTTTTTATTGCACTGCCTTTAATGTGCGTGATAGTATCGTAATAACTCGCAAAACTTATTAATTGAAAAACGTAGTATCCAGAATGTTGCAAAAACAGTTGAAACTGATGGTACATTGAAAACTAGAGAGACTTGTAGTACAAATAAAAAGACCAAGAAAAACAAAAGCATTCAGAAACTTTTCAAGATTTGAAGTTATAGGAGAAGTATTCTTATTGGAATCTGATCATAAAATTATTGTTAGACAATTAGTTTGGGGTTTACGGGTATCAACAAATTGATGTACACATGTCATTTAGTAACTTTATTTATTTAATTAACTTTTTGTAGATTTGGATAAAAATGTTATAACATGGAATATGATTGAAGAGACAGAAATATTGTTCATGAAGAGAAAAGTTATTATTAAATATCAATTTTTATGGAATCATATTAAAAGCGACATACATATTTATTGCAATAAGTGCATAAATCGATGCAATCTAATATAAATCTAAGAAAATATATGAATATTATGAATATTAAAAAGAAGCAGCGCACTCCTTTGCAAACGTGTTTCTTAATCAAGACATATATTATGATCGTAAAATAGTTATACTATGACTATTCAATTAGCTCAGCTTATGCGTTTAACTATTTCATGTGGTTCTTGATAGGAAACGGCTTTTCGCATCTACGTCTGTCCACTAATTTACCTAGCGTGATCCTGTCAAGTCATGGACTTACTCAATGTCCGTTTACTGAATAGAATTAATAGTTGATTTTAAATTTCAAAGCTCAACCCGTTGAAGCAATAGAGTTTGATGAGATTCTTGCGCAAATTATGCTGATGATACTTGCATATATTAAATGCACGCGCTTTACTTTAAACGGAAGCTAAGCATTTGTTTTCGTTTATTTAGTTTTAACAATAAAAAAATTTTTTTTTTTTAAGTTTTACTTATTCAATCATGAAGAAGTAACATTCTGTGAAATGTTATTATTTATTATCAGTTCTTTAATTTCGGTATTGAATGTATCAGTTTTGGCGATATACTTATTATGGTGACAACTATATTTTTATCATTTATAAATATTTAATTCATCTCCAGAAAGAAACTTGATGTTTAAATTTTGATCAGCATTTTGAAAGTGGCTCCACTCGTATCCATTAACAAAAGTTTTCAACATCAAGAACACGAGTTGAAACTGCTTTTTCCAATAACCATTTCCATTTCCTTAATCGCACCAGTTTAATCTTTATCTTTAACAATTTCCAAACTCGCGTTTTATCCAAATCATTACATTCTCATTACCCTTCGTTAACATTGGCGAACGCAATTTTTAGCAGTTGCGTTCACTCGCAAACGCATTTTTATATTAATGGCGAACAAGCGGCTGTACAATTTAAGATTCAAATTCTTCCTTGCTATGCGATTATTTTTATTTTGAAATTTAATGTTATTAATTCAATTACAGAGATAATGGAATTCAACGTTTAACTGCACCATATAAGAAATTTAAGAAAGTTTTTCTAACGCAAGAATTATAGCCAGGTTAGTTAGTGGAGCAATATGAATAATTTATTATTACGGTTTTTACGCTGTCACGAATTTGTGCATTGTGAAGGCTGAGAATTTCAAAATATCATAATCAATACTTACTTTATATTTATTTTTATATATTATTATTCAGTGTAATTGCAAATAGTTATTTTGAATGTCAGGACTGTTAACTTTACGAGTTCAAATTTTGGGTGCACTAATTTATTCTATAGTTAATATCACTATAACTGAATAAATACTCCGAGACAACAGTAGTAAATACGTATAACTGATATATAGTTTCGTGAAGACTAATTAAAGCAATACATAATAAATTATAATTAATACAATACGACTATGCTTGTTCAATTCAAAGTCGCATTATCGCATTATTACACAATTCGCATTGCTTACCTGTAAACTTAATAATATACATATAAATCCAGTTACATTTTAGTTCTTTTTAATTATTTTTTTTTAAGTCTTTTACATAAAAAATGTAAAACTGTAAAATAGCATTTCGTATCAATTATATTCTTCAATAAGTTGATCATCAGTTTGGTGGTCAACATATTTTTAATGAAAGATAATTCTTTTGACATTTCCGGTCACAATGCAATTTTCTTCAAACAAAATACCGTATTTCGAATCTAAATGTTCTGTCTCGTTTAGTCGCATCTCCATTGAAGTCTTTTATACTAAATCGAATTGATTGAGATTTAACGAGAACCTAGTTATTGGTTCGTTGCAACAGTTTCCTTATTGCTCTCACTCCAATTAGGTTCGATTCACACGAAAGAACATTAGATTCCCTTTCTTTCAGGATATCTGACTAACGCAAACCTTCTTTGTGTAACTTTGAGTTGCCGAAGTCACTTCGTCGTTTCAAATTGCCGATTCGACATTTAGAAAAATAAAAATAGTTCGAACACCAACTTATGGATCTTTTTTATTATCAGATTGCTTGTGCAACATTCAATATTGTAGCATTAAAAAGAAATATATAAATATCAAAGGAAATGTCATTTACACGAATGAGAGAATGCTCCATTATTGTGTAATAATGAATTTAAAAATTACAGTTTTTATGAAAAGCCAATTGAATAAAAAACAAGGTTGGCTTTTCGTGGTCAGTACAAGAAAATATGATAAATCTTACATTTATGTCGATTCTTTATAATTGCTAATAGACAGAGTGCACGTGCGCATTTACAAATCGCGTCAGCCCACAATCTAGTTAATCATAGTCCGAGATTGTGTGGAAATAGTCTGGTGATCCGAGCAAGATCCCATAAGGTCGAAACTCGGTCAAGCTGTTCTGTAGGACTAGTATATACACTCGTATCTGATACCAATGTACTAGATATAAATCGCTTGAATGGTTCATGTGCTCGGCATCAAGAGACTACTAACTCGACGACGTATTGCACGCAAATTAACTATGTGCAATGTGCAGAGGACCATTACACATACGGCACCCGTTGACGCTCTTCGACCTGACTTCTCTCAGCTATCTTTGTCTATACCTTTTTCTCTCTCTTTCTTCGCTCATTTCTCTCTATCTTGTTCTCGCACTTCTTTCATTTTGTTCTTGTTGTACGTTTTCAGATACTTCGTAACTATTAATGAATCACAGGTGTGCAGAACAGGTGCCGCTCTTAGGTTAAGTCGCTCTTTTCAAGATCTTATATCGTCGTAGTTGCAGATGTCTTACTATTTTACGACGCGATCAGTTGGAACTTATGATACAGGGTTCTGTACCGACCATAAAAGAGATCCGATTTTATGATGGTCTTTAGTATTGTTTTTCTTTGCGCGAATTTACGATCGTTTTATGGTTGTCATTTTGTATGAACTATGAAGTTGAATATTAGAATATAGCAGAGGTCATCAAATATGACAAGTAAACAAAGAGAAAGTTAGAGCTAAAGTGTGTATTTCATTTTTGTTCGAAAATTACTTTTTATGGAATCCTGTTTATTAAATTCATTAATATATCTTATAATGGAATACTAAAATATATTAGAAATTGGAAATCAACTCCAGAAAGCCATTAGCTTATTGCAAGCCACGTTATAATGTGCTAAATAGCATTTGATTTTGTAGCAAGCAATGCTCTGTTTGCCGAAAGCAATATTGCACGATTAATCGCGGACCGTTAATAGACGCGCAAACGATTCAATTGCGGAAATGAAAACAGAGGAAGCTCGCAATGTCCATTTGCCGTGCTTATTAATGATATTCATTATCTAGGAACACAACGTGCCTCGCACATTCGTAGTTCTCGACTGGACGGTAAATCACATTTATATCGACTCGCCGACGAGGATGATCGATATGGGTATTTACTTTGCTCAGTCCGATTACCGGCAATAGCGTCGACCACGTAGAAATGAATTTCGATCAATCTTGCACACCCAGACTTTCATCCTAAAGATACTAATCGATAAGCCACTGCCACTTTTCCATGCATTTTATTTAAACCCGAAATATTTTCTCGTCACAGTGTTCAATGCTTTTTCCTACACACCTTTTTTATCCTTAACAAAAATTGCCGATCTCCGCCAATTAATCAGAACAATTGATTGGATGGATTAAATGCGAGAATTCAAGGATTAAATGATAGGAGAGAAACAGTGAAAAAAAAGAATACAAGTTCGGGAAAACCGGCTGGACTTTCCCTTGTGTTTATCAGCCAATTTGACATTATTTATATGCGCAATCGTCGACGAATAAAAAGTCTAGTTACACGTACGATCGAGGAGCAAAGGGAGACCGCGCACATAGAATGTTTGCCGGCGTGCAAATTGTATGGTTACACAAATGGACAGGTATAGTGCAAGGCGGATGAATTCACCGGCACCAGTAGACGGCAAGTCAGACGAGTTTCGTGCAGTTACCGTCTCTCTGCTTCGCTGATTTTGCAAGGGAAAGTTAAAGACGCCGAGTGTTTGTGTTTATAGGTGTATGTATATGTATATAACCGCTAGTCACATCGTGGACGATCTCTCGGTTGCAGTCGAGTCTGCACGACGCAACTGTGTATTTTTTTTGGAAGCACAACGACTTTCTCGATATTCAAATTGCATGCGGCAGAATTCATAGCTTCTTAAGGGCTACCTCTTTTTCCCGCTACGTCTCATTTGAGCATATTTTTACCGAAGGCTTAAATTCGAAGGAAGATGATAAAGACATACAAATTTGCAATTATAATTGAGTCGCTGCGCGAATAATTTGCGGTCAATTGCCACTTGGCGTTAGAGACAAATTATACGATGGAAATTTGCAAGTTTCTTTTCGACGGATAATAAGACGTTGAGTTGCAGTTATTTGATAATGCTGCATGTTTGAAGGGGAGAGATAAACAATGAAAATATGATGGTGTGAAAATTTCATGTTGAAACGTTTCAAAGTCGACGGTTATAAATTTGTTCTTAAGTGGTAACAAAGTTAAATAAACAAACAAAAATGTTGCACATAACGACGCAATTTCCACTTTTTTGTGAAATAATCTAGAGACGATACAACTTTTTCTTGAGTGGACGCACATGTTGGCGAAGTATTTATAAATTGGTTTGTGGAGAAACTTTGTTAGCAAAACTCAGCAATAACTTTATTAAAAGTATAAGCGAGAAATTAGGGAACACGTAATATTTTTCACGATGAAAGTCCTAATAGACATTAAAGCTATAAACAAGACAAATGAACAATAAATAATACATTACATATTGATAAATATTTCTTACAAAAATATAAAAATAAATTGAAACTACATTTGTATTCTTATTTATTGTATAATTATTTAATTTAATATTGGCCCAGTATTTCAAATTTATAAATATTAGAAACATAATGTTTGTGTAACATGTATGAAATAACTTTTTTTACTTACAACTTATCTTATTTATATGTTGTACAAATATACGAAGGAAAGAAAAATCTTATTTCAAATAAGATTTTTATTAACTTCGTAACTTAAATTACTCCTGCTTAAAATTGTATGAAGTGGAATAACACTAAGATAGAATCAGCTGGGTGTAGCAAATTTTCTCCCTAGTGCAAAGTCATTATTCATTAAAACACCTGAGAGGCCAACGGTGCTTTTATATTTGCATCCAAGCGAAAATCTGCCTATAATCCCAGGAGCAATTCTCACCTTCTTATAAAATTAGGCTGACTATTCCTACATTATTAACTTGAAACATTTTAGTATTAATATTTCTTTGATTTTTTATATCAATTATTAATGTTATTATTATATTTTGATTTATAATATATTATTTTATTAAAAACTTGGTTCTAAGTCAATATTATCACATTTACTCAAGTACACTCGAGTCATTTAAGAATTATAAAGTCTTACTTTCTATTCGCCGATGAATATCCACCAATAGTAACATCGAAACTCGTCGTCACTTTCTTGGCGTTTGTATTTTTGCGAGTTTCGTATATCTTAGATAACGAAACGTGATTCGACTCACAATTTTAAGTCGATGACGCTGAATAATTTATCACGTTGTTATGATATAGAGCAAACTGTAAGACGTGATTATAAAGTTTTAGAATAGATTGTTTGCAATAACTTGATAAAACGGTTAATGGTGGCGTAAATAAAGTACGCCCACAACTTTTCGACTTAAATCTGTTCGGAATGTATTGCTTCAACGATTTTAAGATATATATTTATATACACAGAAAAGGAGTTTTCAGTTCTAATGGAGTTTATGTTGTTATCTTTGTTTCATCAATATATCAATTTATTATGATGAAACAAAAGTTTAAGTTGCAGCAAAGTACAAACTTTAATTGTATACAAATTAACTGCTCTGCACATATTACAAAATAAACAGGAAGAAAAGTTGGACGTTGCACTTTTCAAGCTCTAACAATTCTATAGATATTTAATTCTTTTGGTTTAATTGTGAAAAACACCCGTAAAAGACATTAAACTGAAGTTAAGAGTTAGTTGATTATAATGATAAAATATTTTCATATTCCGATCGTTAATCGCCTAAACGTTTTTATCATTGTAAACAAAATAATTCAATTACAATTCAGTCAAGAGTCATTAGCTTTTGAACTACATTGTTATAAGGCATGTGATATAAACGCTGCATTACTGGACAATATTTAGTGTAAAATGTAAATTTGTGGCTGATATGCAGATTGCGATAAATGTATAAGTAATATACATATTGTGGCGATTAGCATTTGTAATGTTTGCACTACAATACATATGTCGCATATATTTCTGTCAGATGGTTGGCGTTAACGCCGCAACTTGTGTCCAGCACAACTTGTGACTTTTTTGTTGCAACTCTGAATACCTATTTGAAATCAATTTACGGCAACTTTCATTCACTCATTAGATAATATTCGTATACGACAAAGAAAATAATTCAAATGTATTGCATATTTTAAATGGACGATATGTATTGGCGGTCTTGTGATAATAGCGGAGAATTACATAAGTAGTATAGAATATTTCATCAACTGTATATGATTACATAGTTTTTACTGCAGGACGACGGCACATAAAAATAAAACGATAAGATTAAATATAAAAATGACATATCATACGGTATTGCACAACACTTTCTGTAGTAGAGATATTTCTTTTTTATTTTTAACAATTACAGGACATTGATATAGTCATGCAATATAAATTCCTAGATATTTTTGAGAGCTTAAACAAGGGTGATTGATAATAAATAATAGTTAATGAACTTGATTATTATTCAATTGATCAATGAATTCTAGACAATTATATTCCGTGATCTAATGATACAGTACTATAAGATTTATATATACTTATATACAATTATTGAATTCAATGATCCATTGATTAAGTGCTTTACAAATTTAATGATCATGTGATACATTCTTTTAATAATATAATTAAGGAATGATTTCATTTTTCAATGACAAAATAAATTTTTAATTCACATTTCATACGTTTTTCCTTGTTATAATACATTTCATCCAAAACCATGTATATCATGCAAATACTCACAAAAAATCACCTTTTTCCTATAAATAAAATGTTATCAAATTTACCGATTTTAAAATGAATATCTATAAAAATAATTGTGAGAATATTTATAACATTTTTACGAAACAAATTGAAGAAAAGAATTCTAAAAAAAGTAACTAAAATCTACAAATAATAAAATAGTTAACTAAAATAAGAGATTCTTCTGCTCCAATTACAATTTATTTAATGATAAAGATTGATTATGCCCGAGTAATAGTTTTTTGAAGTAATTAATCCGACAAACACGATATTCGTATCGAGTGCGTTTTATATGCAAAAATATCCGTTTACTCGTCCATTCTTCATCGATTTGAATTTGTTAGTTGGTAAATTGCAATATCATTAAGACTCGTGTCAATGTAGAAAGCTTAGCTGTGTGAGAAGGTATCAATCTTCAAAGACAAACGAATAAAACAGACAGTGGTATTCAGAAACGAAGATAGATTACTAGTGCTTGGTTGCAGCTGGTACGCCAAGCTGGGTCACTCTGTCCTTGTCTTTCTATAGTGTTTGCAGCCCGCATATTGTACGATCGTTATGCATAAGCCTATCTCACTCACAAGCTCATCTCGTATTGTCTTTGTCCACTTATAATGTTGAAGTGGGCACCGTCTGTTTTCCTGCTTAGATTACAGTTGCTCCACTAGCAGCTTTTAGTCAGGTCTTTTAAACACATACGAAAAGTTAAGCCATGTTACCAAACGAACGTGAGAGATTAACAAATTGCGAGACGACACAAAAGCTTCATAGTAGATGATACGCACGCGCTTTTGAAAAAAAAACTGTCGGCATGACGTTTATTTATGTTCTATTGGAGATGACCATTTTTTTCCAGGACATACAGCGTGTGAAATTAAACCAAACATCATTTTTACGACGCAAAAATAGTTTTATTTATTCGTCCCGCTTTCATTCCGACATAGTGTCCAACGAAAATAACGCTGCTTTATTCACCTTTATTCCATTTATCCAATTTTCAAGTGACTGATACAATACGGTTGTTTATTGAAATTGCGCAATAAATTTTTCACAAATCACTTTGTTTGTAAATAAATTTTTGACATATTAAAGATGTCAATCGAATTCCATATATTTGTTCATCTATTTCGCTTTTAATATTGTTAATTGAATAAAAATCTTAATTTTCAATCATCTTGATGCTGCAATATTGAAACTTGCATTTACATTGCATAGAATAGATTAAATGGAACATTGGAACTTTTGCAATCATATGCTAATACGACGAAACATATTAAAACTATAAAATATTAGAATCTTTAATAGTGAAGAGGAAACTTAGTTTTCTTAATTACTATAATTAACGAGGTGTTTCGTTTAATTTTTATTTTAGTTTAAATACTACAAAATGCATTAGGTTATTGGGTTATTATAAATGTTCACTGAGAAAAAATATCTGATCCGGTTATCTAATGCTATAGAGCTGTTGATAAAGTATGTTATCACTATATTTACTTATTCATTTCTAATCTCCTTTACGTACTTTACATGAAAAAATAAAACACTTTAACATAAATATAAACTTTAATATAAACTTTTAAAAATGTTTACATAATGTGTTATTTTATAAGTAGACAATGCAATAATTATACTAATTTTTGCCATCTAAAATGGTTACCATTTGTATAACTCTTTTGGGTAAGTCCATGTTTGCTTCATAAAGATTTGCCAGAAAATAAGTTTAATATATAAAATAACTCAAGTGAATTTATCATTTATTCTCACATTAATACACAACTACGGATAATATTAGAAACATTACATGTTCTTAAAAAATTTTTTTTTGATTCAACGGATTTTACTTTTAGGAGGTAAATAATAAAGGAAGTGTATGTTATGCGTCCTTTTTATAATCTCCTGAAAATAAAAAATGTTGTCAAAATGTTTTCTCTAAGAGTCCGTAACATTATTATTAACTATAAAAAATTCAACATTTTTACACTATTTTCTTATAAAAATACATTCAATATAGTTTTACTCTAAAATTTTATAAACATGCATTCAAAATAATGATATAGCATCGCAGTAGCATTAAAAGTAGAGTGACATGTTAACAAAAAGAAATATATATGTATATTTCGTAAAAACAATATACAAACGATGAAAAGAAACTGTGTAAATGTTTGTTTGTCCAATCCAACATTGTTTATCATATTTGTATAAGATAATTGATGAAGACAATTTTTAAAAGCAGATTCTTTTTCATACTTTCTCTTAATCAAATAAAATGTAGTTAAACTAAAAGGAAATTGTACTTAAAAAATACAAATACGTTATTGTTCTTGCATAAAAATAAAATCTGTAAATTCTGTTATGAAAATGTTTTTGCGTTTTCTGTATAGGATAATACGATGACACGTAACGCAACATCATGTCAGTCAGTCTAGACGAATTAGTTTAGATGACGTGTATTTTGAATTTTAAAACGTGTGTCCAGGATACAAGACAGAGGATCGGTATACGTCGCAACGACATCAGTAATTTGCGTCTCTTACGCTCTTGATCCTTGGTTATCTTTAAAATAACTTGTCATTCATGATAATCCCTTAAGTAACATGTTTGTATGTACTCAAGGAGGAAAGACTCATGCGATTTCGCGTCTGGGGAAATGAGCGTTTTCTCCATTAGTCTACGTCAGTTTCGATGCTCTCATATTTGACATATCTTTATATTAAGCTCGCGTAAAAGATAAAATCTTCAAGTTATATTGCAAGTATATTATAACATTTTTATTATATCCAAAGAAAACTGAAACTTTTTCTTACATCTTAGTTTACATGGCGATCAATAGATCATTTAAAAAAATGCATTTAATAACTGACAGTATTATTAAGTAATAGCCGATAAATCGACGCAAAAATGTGTTAACTATCAAAAAGTGCGACTCATGCTTTACTTGATCCGAATAACGTTTTTTGTGATATTCTTCACCACAAAGAAACTTATAAATTGATTTTCACGCATCAAACGTCCAATTTTCTATTGAATGACAATTAAAGTGCTAGAACTTCAGCCATTACTGACGTTTAATGTTTCTTTGTAAAGATGTGTCATAATTATGGAGAATTGGTCATCTAATGCAATTAATTTCTGTTGTTTCAGGTAAGCAGACTATAGCTTTATACTAGCGATAGAAGCTACAGCGACCGTATAGATCTGGTAAGGTGTATGCAATCATCATCCATTATCTTTTCTGTTTGCTTCTCCCTTGTACAGTCCTCGTGCGTCAATACGATGAGCAACCGCCCCTCCTAACATTCCTCTTCTGTCAAGTTAACGAACTGGCGTGTAACGTTCGCGATGATTTTGAGCCTCTTAATTGGTCATTAAGAACGTTTTTTTTTAGCTTTTTTTTGTTTTCCTTAAGATGACGGGGAGGGGTCGTTATTTTTCCTTGCAGAAAGGCTGGCTTAAACCCTAGCAGCACGTACAACATGAAGCTCGTGCACACCAATTCATAACAAACGTTATATCGCGTCAATCGGTATAAAAAACTTGCCGACTTTCCTTTCATTAAGTATCTTATGATCAGGATGTTAGTCAAACGATAACATAAATAGTGTCGTATGTCATCGAATAATTAATTTGTTGCAATAAGTGAGATGAACTTGCATTTAAACAACATACCCAAGTGCGAACTAATTTGAAAGTGAGTAGTAGCTTTGTATAGCAAATGGTATCGGATTTTAAATCTTATTTATTGTCGTGTACAGTGTTTATCTTGGTTCATAATATTTATCGCTTGCAATAATTTTAAATATAAAAAAAATAATAAGATGTAAACTAAAGATTAGAATACATAAAAAACATTATTTGTTTGAAAAATACTATTTTCAACTTCTTCGTATCCATGTTTCATCTTATTGCTATGAAGATATAAATTTCAAGTTCAATTATAATAAAAGATCCGTATCAAACACAACGTGATAAGAGAAGAATGTTTTTATTAGTTTCGCTTATGTATTGTTAGTTATTTTCCATAACTATGCTATAATTTGATATTTTTGATAACTACTAAATAATATTAAAATTTTTTTGAAACGAAAAAGTGTGCATAATAATGATATGTACAATAAAGCAGTAAATTAAATTTAAAAGATAATAATGTAATATAAAGTAATATCATCCGTTGCATAAATAATACAAAACGAATTAAATAATTAAAATATTCAGTTACATATCGTTAATTCAATGATGTAAATTATTGTTTTTCATGAGTTTGAATAATTAAAGAGATTAAACATAAACCACTATTTGGACAAAGCACAATTAACTGCTTATTCAATTATCGCATGAATATACAAAGTTCCATCTTCAAATTTCTGTGCGATTTCTGAAGCCATTCTGCAAATACATCTGTCGACTAACAAATAGCTTTGTTAGTGCAACAACAGGTGTTTTGAATTAGGCGAATATTGGTGTTAACTACATTCCATCGCATTACTCAGTTTTCACGATGCTTAATTAGATTCGTAAGGAGTTTGTGCTCTGGCAATCTATGGAATACTGAGTTTTGTTATTCCGTGGTAACTCGCAAGTTTTAAACGGGGGAGATTAACGATCGCCACGATTAATTACACCAAAGTGGAATCTTTGCGGAAGAGCGTGTAAACTTCAAATCTCATTTTTTTTCTGCCGCCAGTTTTGCACCTTTCCCTCAGACTCTTTCTATTTTTTACTTTATTTTACAATTTTTTGTTTATTTTTTTTTGTTCCTTTTTAGTATTGTAATAGAGGATTGGATTTATACATTTTTCGTCCCCATACGTTATGTATACAAGTCTTCAATCATTTGAAACTTCGCGTGTTACGAGACCCTCGAAGATTTATCAATTCGGTCTACTTACTTCCACGTTAGTTATGTAATTTTTATTTTCTCTTTTTAACTTATAAACTGGAACAAAACATTTTATCCACAACATTTCATAAGCATATAATATAAACACATAAATGTGTATATTTTTGAATTAAACAATAATTTTGTTTAAGGATTCATCTTCATTAGATTCAGTTCTTTTACGCAAATAATATAATTACATGAATATTAAAAAACGTTTATAAAATATTATTTAAAAATTGTGTTTTTTGGCAACGTCTAAAATTGAATGAAGTTAAGTTTTTATATTGTATTTGTCATGAATGATGTTTCGGTAGAAATAATAAAAAACTTTACATTTCAAAATACTTTTAAAAATTTAGACTAATTTATGGAATGTGACTCTCACAGTAATAAAACATCGTGCAGTCTTAAAGTAGAATACACTTTTTTTTAAAAAGCATATATTACAATTTATAATAACACAATTATGAACTTTTAAATGCATGGATATGGAATTTCAAATACGAGAATAATAATTTTCATATAATTTTGACTTTACGTTACTTTATTATGAAATTCAGTTGCTTTTATGTTACATTCATTAACCTAGTTTTAACAATTCAAAAATTAATTACTTTATATGAATAATCATTTTATTAGTAATAATATATAATGGTGAATATTGTATTTTAATATGAAATAAAATAAAATAAAATTAAATCATTTTAACAAGCTTACATTTCAACTAATGTTGAGAAAGAAATCATTATATCAAATTATAATATATAAGCCAAATTGTAGTTCAAACAGATTTTAATAATAAAGCATAAAGATTGTCCTAAATTATAAAGATGCGAAACTTGATAACATTTCCTTCTAGTAGCGTGTAACTTTTATTCGTCTTTCTGCTTCTGCTCTCACTTTTCATTCGCACATTTCTCTATTAACAGAACGACCATTTTTATAAATCCTGGCTTACGTCTTATTATTCAAACTGAAACTCTATACTCGAGGGAGTCTTACAATTTATGACATTGCTGAAAAGTGATTTCTATTTTATATTATATTATGAATATATTATATTTAGCGCTATATTGAAATTAATAAATTTCAATATAGCATTTCATTGCGTTTCGAAATTTCTTCTTCTTAGTTTACATCAAATGTACGATGAATTTCAGCAAATAATGTTTTTCAACCAATTTTTCGCACTTAATTTGGAAGTTCTCTGTCATTTCTTTATCTACGATTTATTTGAATGTAGAGCAAATTTAGCGACCTGTAACAAAGTATAATTTTGGTGATTCGACCATGAAATGTAGTTCCACCAAGTTTTAGTACTCTGTAAGAGAGGAATGAAGACTATGTAAATGACGACTGCAGTAATTTTCTACATTTCAACTTTTCAAAGTATTATTGCAGTACGTTTTCCCGTCAATCGTTGGCACCATTTTTTGACTCTTTCACCATTTCAAAATGACATGCTGCAACTTTCTTTCTTAGCAAAAAAGTCATTTCGCTGCACACGTCAACGCAACTTAAATATCAATGCTGGAACATGTATGTATGTGTATATCTTTGTGTATATAAACTGATCATTCTTCATGAAACATTTTGTGACCATTGCACCTATTGTGCACAAGAAATTGTATTGTTGATCCGTAAAAAAGGTTTATTCATACGCGGATTATCAGCTTCTAGATGAAATGATGTTTTCGTTTAAATTCATGGCACGTAAAAACATGTGATACTTGTGACTTTTGATAAAAAGCATTGTACATAACAACACTATTTTTCATTTTTCATCAAATCATCTTATCGGTTTTAGTAAATATAAACGAAATTTTGTTCAAATACATAATCTATAGACAAATGTTACTCTTTTTTCAAACAAAAATTAATATAACAAAAAATTATTTTACTTAATAAAGTTAAACAATTATATGTTAAAGGTAAATGCGATTTATAGCAAACTTAATTTTTTTACTCGATGTGAAACATTGCCTAAATACAGAATTCTGGATATCATGTAAACTTATTGTTAATTTATTCAATTAGATAAATATTATCTGTAAACAGTGCGATTTTCAAGATAAACTGAATAATTTAATACTATCATAACACATGGAAATAAAAAAAGTTAAAACAACGTAGTTATAAAAAGAAAGATTTCATTATTTCTCACTTATCTTTTTTTTTAATTTATGTTTCGAATTTCAAATCGCAGCTTATGGACAGTTTAAATACATCAACTCTGAATATTCCGAAAGTTCTAAAAAACTACAGTCACGTACTCTTATTACACTTTTATTGTTCTACAGATATTCTCTTGAATTGGAAAAATCATGTCCCGATTGTTAAACGCAAACTAAATGAATTTTCATTTTAATGACGACAGTAAAAAAAGTAGAAAAGTATGTAATCATGTTTTTTTTTAAATCTACTAATAATTTAAGCCTTAATTAAACACTATTTGAAAATTTTCAATAGTTGAAGTGAAGTTTGCTATTAAAATCGTATTAGTGATACCATGAAGTTAGATATTAAGATTACTAAGATGCTCATCAATAGTTAAATAATTAATTTGATATTTAAATTATGACGCAAAAATTTACATTATAATTGTATACATTCGTTTTCGACAGATTATTAATTAAGTCATTGTAAATAAAATAGTTGATTAAAATTATTTCATTTTTAAAAAATGGTAAACTCAAACGTCACAATTCATATTTAATGTATGCTATTAAAGTAACATGTAACATATAACGCAAAACGCCCTTATTATTCTACTATTATAAAATCTATTAAAATAAGAAAATTTATTATAATGCTATGCTGCATTTAACGCGCTTTGCGTAATCACGAAACTCAATTTGAAAAGTACTTCATCATTAAATTTTGTTATCATTGTGTGATTCACTAAAGAAAATCATATTAAAGATACTACTAAATTTTATAGTGTCACATATATCATCACAATTTTCACTAGATTAATATCTATTTATTTATTAATATCTATTTATATTATTAATATCTAACTAATTATAATCTTAGAAAATGAGGGAAAAGAACTGATTTTCGTATTATCCGGTAATCATTAACTAATGGAAAGCAAATCAACATTAGATTCGAGAGGGTTTGATTTATACGAATCATCAAATGATTGATGGCATTGAATTTTATCTTATCATAAACATGAATTTGCATGTTTCGACTGGGTCGCGCGAAAGCTATCGCTTTGTGGTTGCAAACCCAGAGAAAGTCTGGTGTAAACGCTTTTTGTGGTTCATACTCGTGATTGTATGATAAAGAGCACATCAGAACAGCATGCGAGGGTCATATGAATACCACTGGGCCGTTGTATCAGTGTGCGGCCGACGACCGCAATGATGCATCTAGTGCGAAATATTCTGATAATTAATCGCTTAACCACGTATTAGCGTATTTCAAATGAAATGTTATAATGTCATATGAACACTATGTGTGGTTCTACACCATAATACATGATATTTGACGACACAATTTGTAATATTTACAAATACTGTGTAATCTGTTGTTATCTTATATAATTTATAATTATTTCACTTTCATTAGATGTCACGAACAGTAATATATTTCGTTTAGTATATATTAAAAAGTGACACTTTATTGCATCATTTTATGCTCACTAAGAATGTAAAATTCTTACATTTGTAAAATTACCAATTTATCGTCTTTGTGGTGCAACTCCAGTTAAAGAGTAATTTTTTCAGAATCTTTTCGCTAATGAGCCCGTTTTAATTTGGGTACGTAGTATCAATGTAAATATAATTAAAGCTATTTGATTTTACTTATAAACTTAATTTTTTTGATGATAAAAATAAATACAATTTCCGGTATTATCCTAGGATAATTAAAAATAAGAATTTAAAAGGTAAAATGAGGAAAAGCTAATGATATATAAAAACAAATGCAACAATTTTTTTTATTTATTAAAAATAACATGTCACAATTAAATTTCATTATTTTCAGTATTTCAAAAGGTTCATTTAGATGTGTTAATATGGATTCAAATTTTTTCTCTTATAAGAGTTATTGACTTTATGCTTCATTCTTTGACTTTAACCTCACATAAGTTCATAAGTAGTTTCTGTCGTGAAGATTCACGCAAAAGCCTTGGTAGTAACAATCTGGTTTCCTTTAAGTTTTAATCACAGTTCGGAAGTTCATCCGCTGTATGTTAGAGCTACTACAGACTTGAGTGACCTGCTTCCGGGTATTTCAGTTATTAAATTAATCTTATGGATCGGTAAATTGAACTGGTCTGGTAAGAGTATTGTTACATATTGCCACGAACATGTTACATATTTCAACAGCTCCGAAATCGAACGAAAGTAATGATACAGTGTGCTTAATTGAAAAACACGGAAGAAGAATATTAAAGAATTAAGAATTAAACAAAACTGTTAGTTTTGCGAAAACTTACAAAAAACAAATAATTTTTTTTTGTTTAACTAAAAAATGCATTAATTATGTAATTATGATTATAACTGATTTTTCCGGAAGCTAAAACGAAATTTTAATGCTTTTTATCATTTTCAAATGTTGTATTGACATATTTGGATGTTGTAACACATTTGGATTTTTATATTTCTTTTAGCATAAAATGTTCGATTTCGTTTAAAAGATAAATTTGTAATAAATTACTCTAGAATGTTAATTATTTGGAAATAGAATGGAATAAGAAATAATACAAAAGTATTAAAGAAAAGGTTAACGCACAAAAACGATCGTTTTTTTGTACTTGGCCAGAGAGACTACCGTGTCTCTTGATCTATATAATTTAATAAGTATGCGTTTGTCATTGCAGATATATATTCATTATTATGAAACTCTGTGCATAAGTACATCCGCTGTCATTCCTACGAGAATATACGCTGATCTTTGAACAGGTTGAATTGAATATTCGCTTTATGACATGATTAGCATAAGATTATATTGAAATTTTAAAATTATTTCCGATAAAAAGACATTGTTTGTTAGTCTGTACAATAGCCGACACGCAGACTGCTGACCAGGCTTTCATTACTTTTAGTTATCGTCATCGTTTAATCTTTTCAATTCCGTTCTTGATTCATACCAAATAATTGCAATTGTCCAATTACCCTTATTTCAGATAGGTCCGTCTAAGTTTATTTAATATTATTCAAAACAATACCCCAATTAAAAATAATAAGAATATATAAAACTATAAAGAATATATATTATTGTATCATAATGTTTCAGTTAATATTTGTAATGTTCTACACGCAAAAAATTAAATGGTAGATACAACAAATACGATAGTAAGATCTACCATTTTGTAGTACATTTTACCGCAAAAGTGGTAAATGTTATCACTTTTTGGTAAAATTTACCATCGTATTTGTTGTGTCGACCATTTATTTTTTTGCGTGTAATATTTTTTATCAATAATGTAAATAACTTGACAACGACAATAAAGCTTTATATATTATAATATGAAAGACATTCATACACGGAAAGAACTGATGAATGAAAAATTACAACGTTTACTATCAATTCTGTCGCGGTAGAGCCACGTTGTAAAACTTGCTTATTCACATTGTACTTGTATAATCATAAATAAATGTTGTGATGTATACATGCGTAAACGAAGAATGTATATTACAACTAAATATAGTTTACACTGCGTCTTAGCTAAATTTTACAACGTGAAATTATTAAATTTTATAGGAACAAATAATTACTCATTATTGCTTTGAAAAATTAATTATAGAAATAATTTTGTTATAATAATTTCTATCTATTATACATAAATAATTATGGATTTATGTATTTTCTTAATATTTATATAGTGGAACAATCATATTTTGAAAGAGTTCCCAATGAATTTATACATATTTGGATATTTTGAAAGATATCATACGTAGTACACATAACATATTTATAAATATATATTACATATATTAATATAATTTATACACATTCGTAACAACTGTTGTAGCTTAACAATACGCATTATAATACATAACAGAATTTTGGACGCAAACACATGATCGAAGACGCAAATTACATATGGTGATTATACTAAATGAACCTTTATATATTACATGTGCTGTGAATATATTGTTTATGAGAAAGTCGCAATCGGCCATCAGCCATCTATTGTGAGTTTTTGTAATTACATAGAAATTCATACAAAAGTAATTTTATTCACAGAAATATGTAACTGAAAAAAAACAAATAAAAAATTGTATTTGAATAAATTTTGATTATCCTTTAATACATTTATAAAAATTTAATATTATTAACCCTAACTTTATTAACCAAAACATTATAAGCGTATTATGTTAAATTATTCGTGAAAATATGTTCGGTTATATAAAACAATGAATAAATTGAATTTTCAAATTATACAAAAATAAACGTATATACAAAAAACGTACTTGATATTGTTTTTTTTTAATTAAAATGAAAAATTTTCTGCAGATTGAAAATATATCAGTAAAAAAGTATCACTATTTTTCAACTATAATATTCCTTTTTTCATATATATCAAATATACAAATTTAATATTTCTTACAACATTAAATGAAATAAAGAATAACTCAATGTACAAAATAAGGATTTTATTAATTATAATGACATTTTAACATTGAAAAAGAACTAAATCCATGTTTTTACAATATATTCAGTCCCATTTAATTTGTTTAAATAATTTATGGACGCATACAAAATATCTTTTTTCTTAAAAATTTTCCACACAAATTCGGGTGTAGCATCTAATTTATAAGCTGATAAATGTTCATCATAAGTTACGCTTTCATCATGTAATCTTTTTGTAACAACTATAAAATCCGTTTTCTCTTGTGTTAACAATAAGTGATTGATTTTACAAAACACTGGTCCATCGATAGTAAAATTAACTAAAATAGCACCAGATTTTAGTTGTTTGCCCAGATATAAAATACTTTTTGTCACATATACATTTTCTTGAAAACAAATTGGTAACAATTTAACAACATGCATAATCGGATAAGTTATGAGCAAGACTAAAATGAATTGACGACGTTGAAAAACCTTTGTTTTCTAATGACAAATTTTGAAACTTGTGACTTAAAATCAGCTGATTTTTAATAGCAATCGTTCGACATACATTTATTCTACATATTCCTGCTCTAGATGCTTTTTTACTTTCTTGGTGCTTACCCTCGAAACGCATACATGAGATATTACAAAGAGGACCAACCATTTTCATTATTCGAGGGTAATGCACCATGAAGTGATGTTTAGGTTTTATATGTTGTGAACTAAGAAAATTTAATAATGTCAAGTAATCAGAGATTGTTATTTGCAATAACATAGGTGTATCGTGCGTGACGACTTTGCTAAAAACTATATTTATAATATCTTTTAAAAGCAAAAACAAATGCCAATGCTTACAGTCTTCATGAACAATCAAATCACCTATTGTTAAACTTAAATTTGTAACTAGCAAATACATCTCAGCTGACGACATTATGATGCATTGCTGCTTTAATTGTTGTAATGTAATTGGTGGCGGCTTGTTTGAATGAACATTATCAGTATAATGATATCCTAGAATTCTGTCATTTAACAGTTGCAAATCAAAATACTTATAATAAAAAATCAGCTTATTTAAAATTAACGGAAGATCTACTCGACAAATGCCCTCTAGCAAATCATGCATAATATCAACTGCTAAGTTGTCAACTACATGAAAATCTGGTAGTGCATGTAAAACACAATCTTCTTGAATACCAGTTTCTTTGTTATTATTCTTTAAAACTTGTTCTTTATAAGAATCCCGAGTACGTAAATCACAGTCAAACTCGTCATAAATTGTACATATTTTTTTCTTATTAATTAAACAAAAACGACAAAAAAAATTGGACGAAAAACTTTGATTAAAACCCAACATAAAATGAAGTCCGAGATTATCACCGATTACAAGAATTAATTTAAAATATACAAGCTGTTCGCCTTTGCCAGAATTGATAAGAATTCCTTCTTTTTCTAAAAACGAAAGTTCTTCGATAATCTTTGTAAATATAATTTTATTTTTTACTGAATATCTGTCTAATGTATTAAATAAACAAAAGAGAAATATATTTTCCAATTTTGAAATTAAAGTTGGTGGTAAACAAGCAATGTTAATATAGATAGCCCCACACTTTGAAATGCCTCTATGAGAGCCTAAAGCATTATTATTCTCGTAATCATCGTAATACATAATCAAAGGAAAGACTATCTTGTTTTTGAAATTTTGAATTTTGTTTTTCCATAGTGGAGCTTGAATTAAATTTAAAACTATTTGATCATGAGAATTTAAGTAATTCATATATTTAATGACTTGTTCATATATATCACCCGATTCTAAGAAATTCTTTAACACATTTCTAATAGGAATGAATTGTAAAGTTATTGGTATACTTTTATAAAGTGAAAGCCCAGTTTTTGAACGCAATTCTTTTCTTTCTCCGATTATATAAGTTTGTGGTGGCACAAAGCTTTTCAGCTGTTCTAATTGATTTAACCGTTGATACTCAGTTTTTAAATTCTGAAATGGTTCTTTGAAGTCGGTGATAATCTCGGTGATCTTATTTAACATTTCGTTAATATCGCTAATTTTATGTAATTCGCATAAGATTTTCTTGTTTAATTTGTCTAAGGTTCTATGAAAAAGACTCTCAGTCTCAATAATAATATCATCAACACGCTTTCTCGCAAGATCTGCAAAACTATACAGTTTCGAAATATAAACTAAAGCATCATTATTAACAGTAAACTTGTATTTATCGTTATCAAAAGATTTTTGCGATTCATAAAGCGGTTCTGTCAAGTCATCATCGTCTGAAATATCGCTGCCAATATGATAATCTTCCGATTCTTTAGAACAATTTTCGGAACAAACATCAGAAGTATCTTTTTCTTCATTTTTTAATTTACAATTAACACTGTCGGATTTATTACTGTCGCTTTGAATCGTAGAATGCCATTTATAACGATGCTTTCGCCACGAATCTATATTGTTGAATGATTTTGAACAATCTTTTTCTGCACAACAAAATAAGTTTAAACTAACATGACAAAATTGAACATGCCGAATTAATAAAAGATTCGTTTCATACAAAGTTTTACACGTGAAACAGCAAAACATTTTTAAAGCGTCTCTATCGAATAACAATAATTTATAAATATTAAATATTTAAATACTTAAAGTAACTTATTATCAAATAGCAAGAATTGCACTATATCAATTGAATCTTTTTTTTAATCTAATAAATACTTAACATTTTATAATACTATAAGTTAATCTTATATCCAAATTACTGCGTAATTAACCCGAATTATAATTTAAAAAATGCAATCAATTATCATCACTTGTTGGTTGTAAAACAGCTGAAGCTCTTTTTATACGACCAATAAGGATATCCAGTGAACTATTTGTACGATCACTTTTGAGAGAAATGTTATATCCACATTTCTGTATAAAAATCCACAAAGATGAGCTTTCAGGTGGATACTGACAGTCAACAGAAAAGTAAATATTCATGGCCAAGTTCAGTGCATCCAAACATGATGGCGCTTCGTAGGTGTAATCGTTGACGTATACCAGATATTGTTGGATGTTTGTTAAATCACCAATGCCAATGATCATTGGTTGGAAAGTTAACTTCTTTTTCCTTAACGATTCCTTTATTTGACCAATCACAGTCCTTACATCTGCAGCTGACTTTAATTAAAAATTAAAAATTGTTATTACTTATGACAAAAACTGAATATTACTATATTCAAATGTCAAGGTGAAAGAATTGTTAATCACAATAAAATTCATCAAATTTATAATTATGTATACAAAATAGTTTAAACTTATCATTGCATTTAACATGTATTAGCTAGTTTTATTTTATTTAATTTTTATAATTATTATTGTTCATTAATTTTGATAATTATAACGCCATTGAATTTACGATTTTATATGACACAAATAAAGAAAATATTATAAATTGAAGAAAAACCTTATGTCATACCTTTACATTTACGAAAAATTGATTTCGTCTATCATCAATGGTTGATTTACTATTTGCCGCTTCTTCATTTTCATTATTTGATTTTTCTTTCCTTTTTCTTTTTTGAACGAATGGCGTTATTACATATGGTAGTAAATGAAGTACAAGGGCATCCTGCACATCTATAAATGTATGGTGTTATATATATTAATATTACTGTAGTTAATGGTTAATGTGTTAGTTAATGGTTAATGTGTTAATTAATCATGTAATTAATAATTTTATGAAACCATTTCACAAAATATGACTTACGCGGTGAAAGTGTTTCTAAACTAAGTATGTAACTTTTGTCTTGATTGCTTCTAATTTGCCGACATTTGAGTTCATCAATTATACATCTTTTTATGACATCCCAATGTCTCCGAAGAGCCTCTTCTTTTCCAGGATATAAAACTCCGAAATCTTCCTTTAACTAAAGCAAACATGAATGAAAACAAATATATACGAAAGAAAGGTTATTTTATTATAAAATTCATCTCAATTTTTCGTACCAAATTGGAGCCCGCCTGAATTTGCAAACATGGGAATATATTAAAATATTCTTGAATAGAAAGATTTGTCGCAAGAAGTTTTCGTCTATCCTCAAAAGTGTCAGTCCAATATGTGCAAACTATATGCCATGGATCTACGTGAACTTTTAACCAATTAAGTTTTTCATTATCTGCAATTTAAAATCAGTTTAATAGTATAAGGATTTTTTTACAGTATTTTTTACGCAATATATTTGTATGATAAACATCATAATTGTACAAAAATGTACAAAAATGTAGGCTATATATATATAAAATTTACCTTCAATATTTGCGTTACAGTCTATCTCACTTTGTTCTGAATGTTTGGATTTCGATGATCCTTTCACAACACCCCACTTTTCTAATTTACCCTTTCGATAAATATAATGATAGTATAGCTTTCCAGAGGGCGAAGCTGATATGTCACCTTCGGTAAATCCGCGTCGAAAATATGTTTCTTTTACCTCGCCATTAAAAATCCGTTCAATCTCAGAAGATAAGAAACATAAACGATCGGTTGAAATCCTTCATAATAATAATATTATTAGTTATAATTGATATTTCTCTATTATTAATGTTAATTTATAGTCATTTTTTTACTTGCTTAAAAAAGCCTATTTTATAAACAATAGATATATATTCTTTATATAATATCACAAAACATTAAACTATTTACTTAATTTTCTCTCCTTCAATTCCTGGATGAATACCTGCTAGAACATGATCTAATTCTCTAGCAATAACGACTTGTACTAATTGTGACCGAACACATGGCAACAGTTTCTTTTTATTGTTCAAATATGATGTCAAAATCTCTTTACCCTTTGTACAATTCTCCAAATATTCAAGTAAATCCTATAAATAAAGATTCAAGTTATAGTGTATTTGCTTATTAAAAACAATTATTATGCTTTGATAATTTTCATAATTATATATGTCTTTTTCTTACTTGTTGTGGATATAAATAAGATAAATATTGTGTTCCTTCGGTTGACTCCGCAGATTGATTATCAGGATTATTCTATAAAATATATTGTTTAATAAATTAAAAAAGTCCGTTTCAACAAAAACAAAAAAAGTACAATTTCGGGTTCGAAATTGTAATTCTCAATAAATTGTTTTAATAAATTAAAATTAGAAATATCATCTTTTTAATTAATGAATACTGATTAAAATTTGAACACACATTTCTTCCATAAAATGTACCATATAATATCAAAGCTATAAAACGCTACTTACTATTTCGATATTTCCATTATTATCAATCGAAGATATAAATAAATCGGAACATGCTAAGTTATTTGATGACATTCTGATGAAAAGAAATCTTCTTTCTGTCGGACGAGTATTCTTTGTTAAATGTGTAGAATGTTGAAAAAGATTTAAAAAGAAAGTTAATTGTAAGAATCGATTTTAGAGGTTATAGTTATACAGATAATGTTTACATTTCAAAACAATAAATGAGAAACTGTAAAATGATGCAATTATACTTACAATTATGTGTCAATACCTACAATTGCAAGTTTGGTTAATGACACTTTCAAATAAACAATTAATTGTAATTTCACTTTTCACGTGGTACAACGTAAAACGCCGGTCGCCAAAAAACGTGCGCACACTAAGCCTCACGCGAATCATACTATTGCAATTTTCAAAAATTACAACGTACGTTGTAACTATACATTAATTCTTTATAAATTTTAATATTAACGTTTTATATTTAATTTAGACTATTAGAAATAATTAAAAATTGTAGTTTATTGATAAACAACGTTGCAAGTTTTACAACGTTAAATTTATTTTGTTCATTTTAAATTGTACAATTTTCTAGTTTTTGTGTATTTGTTTCAAACCGGGTATTATGGCGACAAGATTGATAGTAAACGTTGTAATTTCTTATAATGTAGTCCTTTCCGTGTAAATCCTTTAATATAAAGTTTATGTAAAGATGAGAAGCTAGCTTTTAACGCCAATTAATGCGTAACGCCTATAAAAAGCAATCAAATTAAGAGACTTTTTGACAGTTCTAAATTTGAAAGTAGTTTGACATTCCAAAGTGTAGTTTAAGTAAAACTGTCAGGATAAAATAGTCACATTTGCAAAAAGAAATAAACAAGATATATTATTATAAATAAATAAAAAAGGTTAGTTATAAAAAATGAAACAGTAATATGTGCGCGCGTAGCGCGCTGTTATACCCTAA
The DNA here is from genome assembly GCA_022817425.1 of Gryon sp. ZL-2020. NCBI lineage: Eukaryota > Metazoa > Arthropoda > Insecta > Hymenoptera > Scelionidae > Gryon > Gryon sp. ZL-2020. Next base: position 1,777 of record JABFPJ010000792.1, on the reverse strand, counting down.
TACAGTAAATTGTTAACATTGAAATAATAAAATAACAAAAAAGTTTTAGTTTATATATCAGCAGGTTAATAATTTAACAAATGTATTGAATTTTATATGTACCATTTATTTTTCAAAAAGATTTTTTGAGAAATATTAACTCTTATATATTCAAAATTAAATTAAAATTAGAAATAAGAAAATGTGAAATATGTCAACAAAAATGACTGCATATAACAAGCCATGATATTCTGATATTTAAATGATTTTGTCTAACTTAATTTCAAACTGAATTAATGAGCTTTTTATATATCCTACAAAACATTTCAAGACTTCTCTGAAATAAATAAAGAATATAAATTGTAAAGCACATCAACTGCAATTACAGTACCTAAGAAGTGAAGAATTCTTGATATGTAACCATGAATTAGACTCATTTATTTTTTGTTCAGAGTAATGCTCTTTTTATAATTATACTTATATGAAATACTATAAAGAACTGGAACATATGACATATAATTATAAGGAAAGTATTATGTATCAAATTGAAAAAGCCGTTGTATTTGAAAAATAAAAATTCTTTTTCATTATTCAAAAACAACAGCATTTTAAAACTTTCATTAATTGTATATCAATTAATGACAATTGATATACAATTTTAATTTTTGATTTTGTATTTTAGATAGTTTTTCTTAGTTTTTGATTCAATATTTGCTATTTTCGTAAATCTATTTATGTACGTCCCTAAAGCTGGCAGACAAAAAATGGCAGAATCAAATTTTACTTAATTTATAATTTTAGGCTACTTAAATGCTAATTAAATGCTAAAGAATTAATTTTTTAGCTTTTTTAATTATTTCAAAAATGATGATTCTGCTATCTTAAAAAAAAAGTTAGCAGAATCACAGAAAAAAAAGTTTATTGAATGCGAAAAGCTTAGGAAAAGCATACCCGCAATTTAGGCTCAATTATCTGTAAGAAAATTGAATTTTGAAAAACAAAAACAAGTATATATGCAATAATTAGTTTTGGTTCTGCCAGGTCAACGAAAAATTAGCAAAATAAGAATTAATTTTGTTATTATATTAATTCAAATTTTTATCTCATATGTAATTAGAATTTAATTTCTTTATTGCTGATTTGTGCAAAAAAGTTGTGTAAAAAAATTATTTACATTTGATTAAAAATGATGTTCCGCTAACTTTACGTAAAGTTAGCAGAACATTAAATAAGAATAATAGATGTTTTGCTAACTTTAAGTAAAGTTAACAGAACATTCAATAAGAATAATTTATACAAATTTTAGTCGAATATACATGATGTAAAAACAACTTGTTTAAAAGTTGTTTAAAAGAACATCTATTATTCTTATTTAATGTTCTGCTAACTTTACGTAAAGCTAGCAGAACATCTATTATTCTTATTTAGTGTTCTGCTAACTATACGTAAAGTTAGCAGATCATTCTTAATAATTATACCAAATTCGTTATTTGTTAGAAATTTTAATCAACAATATATGTTGTAAAAACAACTTGTTCAAAAGTTGTTTAAAAGAACATCTTTATTCTTATTTATTGTTCTGCTAACTTTACGTAAAGTTAGCAGAACATTCTTAGTAATTATACCAAATTCTTTATTTGTTAAACATTTTCGTAAAAAACATATGTTGTAAAACCAACTGGTTTAAAAGTTGTTTAAAAGAACCTCTTTATTCTTATTCAATGTTCTGCTAACTTTACGTAAAGTTAGCAGAACACTAAATAAGAATAATAGATGTTTTGCTAACTTTAAGTAAACT
>JABFPJ010000791.1:0-33198 GCA_022817425.1 Gryon sp. ZL-2020 | reverse complement strand
CGCGTTTTAAGAAACAGGCAAATACAGGCAGTTGCCTGTAAAATTGAACAAGTTTCCAGGCTCAAAATGTACATTTCCATGTATTAGCCTGTAAAATTGAACATTTCACAGGTTGTAGGCTGTATTTGCCTGTTACTTGTAACGCGGGCAGGCTGGGTTTGTTTAGGTTGGTTGGTTGGTTACTTTAATGGCTATGAAGGAAAAAAGTGAACCCTTCGTAAGCCAGGAAACTGGATTTGTTTATGCTGTTGTTGTTTCCTTTATTGGCTATGGTGACTTGTCTAGATAGAGAAAAGTCCAGTTGGCTAAGAATGGGTTAGTTTACAAAAATGGTTTCGCTAATTAAACAAAACCTAAACGACCATTGTTGCGACATATATCGTATCCATAACTCTGGCATAAAATACATAAAATTAAAATGTATATAATACAATAATATACATTATTTTTGTTTATATAAATGTATGCTTTTAAAATATTTACTTGTATTTATATATTTATTAATTATGTGTTTTTCGTCTAGCGTATTTTTTATAATACGCTTCTTCTTTTGTTAATTATAATTAACAAAAGTAGAATAGTCTAAAACAATTTTTTGCTTTCAAAATATGTAGAATTTGTTTTAGAGAAGCTGTTTTTTGTAAATAAACCTAATCTGAAGAATTACCTTAAAGATAAAAGATACAGTGAATAAAACAGATTTTCGCCACACGGTGACAGAAAGTACAGTTTCTATCTCTAGGGAGTTTGAAAGAAACTCCGTTTTCTGCTCCCTTGTGGCGAAATAGTATATTATTATTTATTATATTATTATTTATTATTGTAACCTCGTGGTTACAAACCTCGCCTTCGGCTCGGCTTGAAAACTCCGCTCGGGAAAACGAATTCCCGATTTCATCTCCCTCGTTGCGTACTATACTTTATATCAATGAACTGAAAGTGTTCTTTTTTTTTGTTTTTTTTTGTAATTAAGATAAACAATAATTTAGAACATGTCATTAGAAAAACATAGAAACACGGTAAGATTCAATGAATAGTCCAATTCGAAATGCTGCTTTGTTGAAATGACTATTGTCGTTGCTGTGATGAATACATCTAAATACATGCTCGTAAGTTTATGAAGACACTATTCTTGCTTGCAGGGGAAAGGGATGTCAATTCTTCTCGGACTTATTGTTAAACGAAACAATTATCTCATGTACTCATTGTCGATATTTTAAGGATAATATCATGAGTGATACAATAAAGTTGTATTAAATTTATACAATAAAAGTAATATAAATTAATATCAGAAGTCACTAAAAATTGATTAACAAATTATAAATATCCTTTACAGAGTTAAGTCATTACAGAAACTAATGTTGTTATTGTTTATTTGTATTTTATTGATATTTGGGGTATGCAAATTAATTAAGTACCGCATATTTCCAGATGATGTGCAATCATGAATTATGCGTCTAGACTGTGTTGTGAATATGCCAAAATCATGGATGAGAATATTTTTTGTTATAAAGAAGCGAGATTTGTGAAAATAAAAAATAAAACAAATTGCAAAATTATCTCTTAGGTTAATTATAACATATTGCAGCTAATGTCAACAATTCTCACAAAATAAGTATCTTTTTCTATTATTTCTTGAAATATTTGGCTTTTAAAATTTGTCTCTTTTAAGATTTAAATGAAAAATGCAGGTGCGCATAATTATTATTATTATCGTCATCTTTCGCGCCTTTTTCTTCATCTATTCCTTTTTCGACATACAAATAAGAACAAACAAATAATGCAAACATAAACAAAGCAGTCAACAAACCACGATTCTGTCTTTCATCTTTTCGTCTCTCTTATTCCACTGATGTCTCTGTGCTTTTCAGCAACAAGAAGTGCAGACTTATTTGACGCTACATCGGACGAATGCAGGGCCGCGTGCGACAAAAATAGCATCTAAAGTCGTACAAACTCAGAACCGTTCATTACATACAAAATGCGGCCCTAAGTGAAGAAGTTATTTTCGAGACACATCGCGAGTCGTTACAGTTCTCTACGGTCATCTTCTCAAAGAGTCATCGCGCGTCCGTCCGAAGACACGCGACTTTTACGCTTCGAAACGAACAGTGAACATTTATAATAAATCAATAACAAAATGCAATTATTATTTATTTATATAAAAACATTTGTCATATTTCAATTAAGTAATGACAAATTTGTACCGTAATTAATAATTCATCATTATTATGGAGAACAGTGGCGAACAATGGAGAACATTATTTTCCAGAAAACAACAAACAATGAACTTGAATTTTATTATTGAAAAGTGTTAAAATCAATGATATATTTGCAAAGTGTTTTTAAAATAATGTTTAATATTTGATATTAAAAATGGATAATAATGTGTTTAAATGCAATTAAAGCAAATTTTGTTTTGTAAAAAGGCCGGTTGTTTTAAAATCAGTACAATGTAAAATGTGTTCAAAGTAAAGTAAAAATGTTTTCTTCTGAATGAGGAAATAAATTGTGCGAGAAAGAAAATTGATGTGCAAATGTAGAAATAACGGAAGGTGATTGATGAATGGTTGTATGGCAAAATCGTCATCAAAACAAAAGTCGCGTGAAATGACTTGGAAAGGCGAGAAAGGGCGCGCGGATGTTTTGTGAGTTATGCGTCTTTTTGGTCTCGTGTGCACTTTATAAATATACAGCGTGACATGTGTGCATGTGTGTATTCTTGGCGTGGGCTTGATGGTAAAGATGTTTAGCTCGTTAAGATTGGCAGCGATGCGCTCAAAGAATCAGCGCGCGCGACCAGGAAGTGTCGCGACAACAGCAAGCTCAAACTCCGAGGACGTTGTGTTCAACGGCGCGTTTTGCAGCAGCTTGTACGGTGCATTTGAGTCGACAGATGCACTTGCGGATTGCGCGGCGCCGCCTAGCGGCGTGTCGTCGAAGGTCGCGCAGGTGCGAGTGGAGCGCGAATCCGGTAGCCTCGGGGTGACGTTGCGGGGCGGCGTGGCGCGAGCCCTCGTCGTCACCGGGGTGAAAGCCGACGGACCGGCCGGCCGCGAGGGCCGAGTCAGACCTGGCGATAGACTGCTCGCTGTCGATGATACTCAGTTGCAGGGATTAAGTTTAGCGGAAGCCCAAAGGGCTCTCAGACGAACTTCCGACTCACCCATCGCCTCGCTCACCATTGAATATGACGTCGCCAACATGGAAGAGGCAAGGGCTGCCACTTCCGGTCCACTTATGGTTCACTTGGAAAGGGCAGCTTCCGGTAACTTTCGTCTTTCTTTCAATCATCTTTATAATTCTTCATATACTAAATACCCGGATACCCGTTTGTGTCAACGATTTGCACACAGTTTATGTATTATTTTACACGAAATGCCTGTAAATGTATAAGTTCTATATATTTCTTATTCTTTTTTTTTTTTTTTTTGTAAATATACATTAGTTCTCTGTAAATTTACCGTTCAATTTTACAGGCTAATACAGATTCAAGCAGTTCCATATTATTTCCTGTAACCTTTAAAGCGGGTATTTTCCTAATAAGTACAGAAATTACATGTACTCAATTACTAATCAATCACATACCGTAATTGAGGAAATAAAGCTTTATAAATATTTTAAGAGCGAAATGTATTAACCCGTAGGAATTATACGTAAGATCGTCAAAACTGAAATTAAGCTGCTATACTCAGTTTGTTATTTTGTATGACTGCAATGCGCATAAATAATTCTTATTAAGCATCTATCTAATTATTTAGTTATGGACAAAAAAATTCTTCATATCGACTTAATTTGAATGTATGTGTCAAACATATATCAAATATAACTTCCTGCATCTCATGGATTAAACCTGATATAACTGGGTTATTATCTGTTTGATGTTTAATTATTTTGTAGACTTTTATTATTATTATCAATTTTAAGTTAAAAACCAAAATACTAACAAAATTAAATACTATATATAAATACAATTTTTATTAAGTATTGGCTTAAACATACTTTACAAATTCTATGAACAAAAGTTCTTATATGTAATTATATATATGCCCATAATTTATCACGCTAATTATTCAAGTGTTAAAAGACGAAATAATTAGCGTGATAAATTATAGACAAACAAGCTTCGATTTTATTGTTATAACACTATATGCTTTGGTTTTAACGCACTTCCCGGAGTTTCGGTTATTTCAGTAACACGATTCTAGTTTACGTTATTTTCATTCGCAAAACGTGGAATTTTGTTTCACTTTTCTCAGGACGTTTAGAGTATAAACACTCGTTGAGTACAGTGTTGAACGCACGACTTGTTTATCCTTAGTCGCACGATGAGTCTACTTAGTCGCGGTCCTTCATTAAGAAAAAAACAGCACAAAACTCGCGCGCTCGTCAACGCGCCAACTTTCTATTAATACATTTTACATGATTCTTATATTAAATTACATGTTTCAAACTTTGATGCTGTATTCAATTTCACACGAAAAGACTAAAACGGATTAAAAAAAATATATAGAACGACAAATTGAGATTCTGAGGTCATTAACATGTCATGTCATTTGAAATTAAAGCGAAAGTACTCAAAGTAATTGAAACTTATTTCCATATACAATGTTTCATTATTAATAATAATGATAATTAAGACTATTAATAAATTATTTATCAGAATTTCTTTTATCTAAATTCTATAATGAAAAAGACCTTAATTAACTTGATTAACCTAATTAAGTTCACACTTAATTTTATACTTTTTTTTTAATTTAATTGTCTAAACTTATTCATACAATCTATTTTTAAAATTATTTCAAATGATATAATTTTCCCTGTAATCTTATTACATTAAAATTAAATTAAATAATATAAAATAAGATTATGTAATAATTGATTAAAAATGAGGAAACATTATAGTAATAATTACATACACTTTTTCACGCAAGACAACGAATTACCGCCTCAAAACTAATTGAAACACTTTTTTGTCATACCCTAACGTTTAACCCCGCGAGAAAGCACAATCTGTCACGGCGCTGGAAGTAGGGAGGACTCATAGCAGGTTTTATTCTTGGAACTCTGTCTCTCAACTCTCGTTAAATTCAATCGTAGTTGCATCGTGTGTTACAATTAAAAGTATCACTTTGTAACAAAGCAAAATTGCTGGATTTATGAGCATATTAGCCGACCACTTTCCTCTTATTTATTGGCTTTTGTTACAAAGTCAGTGAACACTTATTTAATGACTGTTTACAACTTCTTCAATGAACACAATGAAACTATGTAATTTACGTAAACTTGTTGCCATCAACATGTGTCGTTGAATATTCACATTGAAATTAAGTTATTTAATATAGAGTTCTAACAAAACTAAAAATAATGTTTAAAAAATGATTTTAAAAAACTAAAAAATTGCTTCAAATTAAAATAAAATGAACGATTATAACTTGCAACCAACTTCAGTATTGGCCGTCAACTGCAGTTTAGCCAGTTTTTTTTAACAATGTAACATGAAAAAATATACTTTGAAACATTACATTATAAAAGATGAAAGAAAAAAATTACACGAAGATGTTTTTGAGTTTTATTTTGTGTGAGCTGAAAATAGAATGGGGAGAAGCACTGTCGGGTTTATTTTTTGCCTAATTGGATTTCAAACAAATAAACTAAATTAAAATGTTTTGGAGTTGTGAGAAAATAAGAGCATGTTTAAAACGATGACAAAAATAGTGCCGATGAGTAAATTAATAATGATTCAACGAAAGACTCGACTTCAATTGAAACAATGTTCATTGACAGCTTGGGTAAATATTTAGAAATCAAGAAGATCTCGAGATAAATCCAGTTGAGAAATTATTATTAGTAACGATGACAAAGAAACTGATTAACAATGACGTGTCAGTATAATCATATGAATGAAATAAATGTGAAGATAATTCAGCAGGATTTTCATTTCATTCATTTCAGTGTTGCTTTATTTACACTTACAGATTAATCGATGGAATGTTTTAATGAACTTTATGTTAAACAGTATATATGACACTTGCATTATGAAAAATCACATTTAATATATTAAAATTTAACAACTCAGATAAGTAAATTGGAAAGTAATAACCAAGTAAAACAAATGTGTTTTTTTAAATTTATAAAAACAATATCTAAATATGAATGAATTATAAAAATGAAGTGAGCATTTCATAGTGTGACGTTTTCAATTATATAAAAGACATGTTCCAATTTATTAATGAAAAAATTAAGAATATAATGAATATAAGAGTATGATATACCGATCGTTAATTTATTTTGTATTTTCGTTTATTTGAATTATATCTTTGTGGTTCATAAATTTTGTTCTTTAATTCAAATTACAGGAGAATTAGGACTGACAGTAAGAGATATCCAAAACTGTGTCTACATTGAGAGTTTACGACCCGCCAGTACGGCTGACAGATGTGGAGCTTTACAACCTGGCGACACTCTGCTGGCCGTTGACGATATTCCTGTACAAGACGCCACAACTGCCGCTAAATTATTGCGCAACTCATCAGAGAATTGCCGAATTGCACGTCTGCAAATATTGCCGAGACCACCTAGTGCACATAGCAGAACAATTAAGAGGAGAGCTCAACCGCAAGCTCAACAGAGTAGTCAACAAACGCTGTACACAATTGAAAGTCTGACCATCATTTTAAGACCAGACCATCGGAGTCTTGGCTTAGCATTGAGACTGTCTGAAGATCGACAGAATTATGTAATCGATCTTTTGGAACCAGGTGGACCGGCTGAAAGAAGTGGAGTACTTCTTCCCGGGGACAAAGTACTTTTTGTTAATCGTCGGATAATACGAGATTTGCCTTCAACTGAAGTTGCCATTTTACTGGAAGCGCCACAAGTAAACATTTGCTTTTAAAAGAAATGTTTTGTTTGAGTACACGGAAACAATTTTCGGACAGTATAAATAGAAATTTAGATTTAGTTTTGTTAGTTTTGTTAAATAGAAATATAATACAAGAAATAGAATATATAAATAAATATAATATAAATAGAAATTAAATTTAGTACCTAAATATTCTAGTTAGTATTTTAACAAAGACAAAATATACAAGAAGCAAATAAATAAATATATTTACATTTATGTTTTTATAATATAAATGCAGATATTAAACATTTCTTAGTTGCAAATAATAAATATAAATATTGACAACATCTCACAAACATCTGAATGAGTTTATAATTTTATAAAAACGTGTCAAACATATAAGACATCTGTTTAATATAAATAAAACAATTTTAGCTATTACAATCAGAAAATATATTTATTTAGTTGTTTATGCTATATTATTTTTTCCGTGTAATGTAGATTAATTCGATTGAATGATGTTGCTTGATCATTTAATGGTTTTAGGTTGAATTGGTAACTGAGTACAAAGTTGGAGGCTCAGTGGTTCCCAGCTCAGGTGTATTTACAGTTCGAGTCGCGAGACCATTGGGAGGTCAACCAGACCTGGGTCTAACAGTTAATGAAGAATTAATAATAACCGAAGTTCGTCGGGGCTCGTTAGCATATAGAACGGGAAGCTTGACTGCTGGTGACAGACTTTTGGCCATTGACGGTCAAAAGTTGGACCCTGGTGACCTTAGGCAAGCGGCACAGCTGTTGCATAGACCAGGAAGTTCTGTTGTGTCTTTGACGATTCGCAAACCAGATACTAATGATGATACTAGGTATATAGAAATAACAAATGCATAGTAAAAAAAAAAATAAATAAAAGCAACAAATTAATGATGATGAATTATTATATGATTTAGGGATTCCAGTGTAGCAGGTGACTCAGTTCAACCTCAATATCCTTCTGGTGTTTTACGATCAGCTCGTGAAAGTTTGCCAAGTGTGGACAGTGCAGTGGATTCTTGGGGAGAAATAGGCGACGTTAATGGAGCTGCTACGGATATAATGAGACTTTGGGAAACTGCATCGGTTGACAGCGGTCAGCTAGATTTACCAATGCCACCTTATCCGAGGTATATTTTAAACACAATTCATTCATTCTGTTCAATTCAATGAACCATAAACTTGACTTTAAATGCTCTGTTTATTTTATATTAATACTAGCTAAATCCCCGGCTTCGCCCGGGCGAAACTCTATGACCTCTATTTACCATAATTTTGATTTGTTTTTAAATTTGTAAAAAAATTATATTTCAATTAATTTATTAAAAAAAATTATATCTACTAAAATGCATGTTTTTTAATTAATATTTGAATAAGTTAAAGGGTTATTAATTACGAAAAAAATAATTTGTATTAAAAATGGTATCTTTATTCGTTTAAAAGTTGTAAACAAAAACATACATATTTTTTTTCTTTTTTATATTAATAAATATATGAATTAAGTGTAAATATTATTTTGTTTGTTAAAAAATAGTTCCAGTCCACAAGATTATGCTCCAGCAGAAAATAGAAACCAGCAATTACTACATGTTATTTTGCACAAAGATCCGATATACGAAGATTTCGGATTTTCCGTTTCCGATGGTTTGTACGAACGAGGGGTTTACATAAATCGACTTAGACCTGGAGGCCCTTGTGATGGTATTCTTCGACCGTATGACAGAATCGTTCGAGTTAACGACACGAGTACGGAAGATTGTGATTGCTGTCTGACAGTTCCACTTATAGCTGCCGCCGGTACACGTTTAGACCTTACGGTCTCAAGACCCCTATCTCCCGAAAATCTCACGAAAACTTTATGAGTTGCAAGTTTAAAATTAACGTAAGAAACTTTTGTAAACTTTATAACATAATTTAAAGTAAGATTCTCATCTTGCGATTAATTGCAAAATAGAATATATATATATTTTTTTATTTTCTGTTCAATATTATTTTGTATTAATTTTGAATGTATAAGTAAAGATAAATGTATATTAATTTAATCATATATATGGTTATTAAATGTTAATTAAACATAATTATTTTACCATTTCTTACATTCAATAGGCATTTTTTAGTTTTTATAATCGTAATTGTAGAAATATGTTGAACTAAATTGTAATTAGTATACGATTTTATAACTGACTATAAATTTATATTAAAATAGAATAACCATGTGTTAACCATGTAATGATTTTGCTTTTATAATAAAATAACTTCAAAATTAAATTGTAATTAAATATCAGTTTGTTGTATTGTTAACTACCTATTTTTAATAAATGTTACAAAAAACAATTAAAACTACTATAAAACTTAACATAAATTAATGTAAACAACACTTAGATTCGTAATATTTATTTATCGTTTATATTATACCTCGATAATGACATAATACATTAATTAAAAAATATAATGTCTTTTTAAAAATACAATTAATAATTATCGATAGAATACGACAATATCGTAATGTTATCGACGCTCACATGATCATCGACTTTCCTTTCTTTCGCTGCTTACAAAACAACAAAAAGCAATGTTACAAAATATAATGCAAACTTTTTATACACAACGACAGGAGAGCTGTGGCTAAATCATTATCATCATCGTCTTCATTATGAAAATCTCTAGCAAAAACATCAGTCAAACTCGTTGATGATAATTTAATCTACATACATAATTTCTATTTTATAAACGCAAAAAATGAGTGCAGCATCTCAGTAATAAATAGACGCAAAAATGAACATTTTGTCATCCGTTCGCGAGAAAGAGAAAAGTCTAAATCAAAATTGAGGGCACAAAATTCGTCATGTACAAACTACGAAATTGCTAATATGTATACAGAGTCGGTTCCACTTATCGCCGTCTTTTCTGAAAAAGGCCTACTTTATATCACATACAAGATTAAGAATACTTGATCTATACAACCCGGCGTTAGAAAGTTCGATTGGCTCTGTTTCGACTTTTACATTATTTAAACATTACATCTCATGAGAACTTTTTATTTTGTTTTAATTTTTTTTTGTCTTTCTTTTGTTTTCGTTGGCGATGAAGAACTTCTTCCGCAACCTCTCGCTAACAATTTTTATTACAATTACGATGAGTCGTAACAATTATAATTAGGAATTTGTAATTAATTATTCACTAGTATTGCTGCTCTTTGCGCTAAGCTCTTTGGAGCACTGCTCGATGTGTATTTGTGAATGTTCTCTCTCCTTAGTCAATAATGTCATTAAAATTTAATCTATCAAATTTAATGGATTGATTATTTATTATTAAATTTAATTTGATTACTATAGTTTTTCGTTTCTTCGGGTTTCAGTCTCAGTTTGTATCGTATTTAGGAATTACATTCGATTTCTATTTTGTATTACTTTGATTGGACTTTGAAAATTTTGATCAAAGTTCTGCAAAAGAATACAAGATAAAAAATACGGTACAGTCCGAGAATAAAAATAAACAAAAAGATTCTGTGAATCAACTCAGTTATACATTTTATGAATTCTTATTCAGAGTAAGAAACACATGAAAAATTATAAATATTAACGTATTTGAGATGATTCGTTGGATCTACATACTTTACAAATACGTCAATTGTTTCATAAATATTTTTTTTCTTTCCATCTGAGTAAAATATTCTTAAGAGTTTTAGTTGTTAAAAACCGAAAATAATATATATATATATTTATTTATAATCTAATAACTTCGTTTCGTAAAGTCTTTTCAGAGAAAATTCCCGAAATGAAGAAATTAAACCTAAAATGAATAAAAAACGATCAAGCATAATAATTCATACAAAGGGATAACGCGAACTGCAAAAACTCGAATAAAAATAGACTCTGTATATTTTTTAAATCATTTTATTGTTCGACTATATAAAAAGGTTATTACAGCTTACATCGATTATGAATGCAAAAAAGCGTGATCTCGAAAAATCTCTTATATTCTGAAATTTTGCGGATTAAAACGGAATCACATAAAATTCCGTTTTGCTCGAGCAACTGTAGCATAGTTACTCGATCCGTACCGAAAATTTCAGAGTCCATTTTTGCACGAGTCCCTGCCCGGAGCAGCGTTTAAACTAAACTAACAATTATTTCTTTTATTGTTTTTAACATTTGTTTTCTCTTGTATAATAAGTGATCGTCGATCGAGCGAACGAACTAGACAAACGCCAAGGGGGACACGTCGGGAATTGTTCGAAATAAGCTTTACGAACGAGCAAATGTTTTTCGTCGTACGACTGCCGTTCGACGAAGCGGCGTTAAGCGCAAAATAGTCGAATTAACAACGTCGATTTATTAAACATCAAAATCATCGATTATCAAACACAACCAGCCAACCAGTCAATAGTTTCTCTCTCTCGCGCGTTCTCTCTTCAACAGTTTCAAAAATCTTTAAGCGACTGATATTTTTGCACTCAACGCCGCGACAATATTTACACCAAAAACTACATACAATATGTATAGACGAAGTACAGTTTTGAAAATATTGAAACAAGGAATTTTTTGACAAGTTAGAGGAAAGAAATATCAATAACGATTATATATATGTATATATATTAATATATATAAATATATATTTATAAAAAAAATATAACAATTAACGTCGTGCCGCAATATTACCAAAACCATAATTCGCGCGTGTACGCGCGCATGTGTATATTCGCACGTTATTTATTTTAATTATTTTACGGTAAAAATTCGGAATGTATCGTACAATGTTCCTTCTTTTTATGTTACCGCAAAAAAGTTCTCTGTATATACACTCGATGAAAAGGTACAGTTGTTTTTATGTATAATGCTGTAATAAGAATATACACACACCCGCTCTCATCGATTTAATAATAATAACAATAATATCGACTTTTCTTTTCATTACATACAAAAATATATCATTACAATTTAACGTTGTGTTATGATCGTGTCAAATTTCGCTCCGAGACTGAAGATCGACTTGCTGTGAACTAAATGTCTAATGTTCATTTTATCATTTCAGTTTTCTTCCTTTTATCTCATTTTTGAATGATTTTTGTTTTTAGTCAATTACGATTCATAGTAAGAAATACAATGTGATTTATTTATATTAATAGAATGATAATTAAATTTGTTTTATTTTATTTATTGTTGTTTTATTCTTTTCTAAAACACGATTAGAGTATGCAAAAAATTGAGTGTTTTTTTGGATACGTATGCTACTAAGACGAAAAAGCGTTTGTCGTCGACATTTCGCCGGGAAATGTTACAAACTTGAGAGCTCAATATTCAAAATCCGCAGTGCTTCGTTGTTTTCTTGCCATTGGCGACAAGAAGGCATCGAGGTTTATTTGGATTTCGTTTTCAGCTTAAAGTTTAAAGCCATTTTGTAGTTTATTCAACATGATTTCATACATTTTCATTGAAATATTTATTTAAAAACAAAAAGTTACATTAAAAATTAATTAAAGTAATTTTGAAATATTAAAAATGATGCAATATTTCTTGACACAATATAATATTTTAAACATTATCTTTCGTATTTTTAAGATTTTCCATTTTTTATTTGATTAAGTTTTCTAAATTATAAGAACAAATTAATTGTTTTGTTAGTTTGCATGAATAATTTCCAAAGTTCTTTGATTTTAAAATTATGTGTTTTTTTTTCAATCAAAAAATAATCAAAATCAATCTCAGGCTGTTTCCCATTTACAATGATTATATTCCGTGATGAATAGATAATAATTTTTTAAAAACTAATTTGTCTTGCATAACTGAAAATAACGTACATTTATCAAATGATTTACTTATAAATGCAATAGCTTATAAAAGCAGTTTAAAAAAGAAATATTGCACCAATATTTTTGTGCAATTTTTCTTTTTATTTAAATACATTTAATGTAAAAATAAAAAATAATGATTAATAATACACTTAAAAATATATTCAATATTTTTACTATTTTTAAGTTTACAGAACCAAAACAAAAAGTAACTTTACTTAACATTTTTTATATGAGAGATAGGTTAATCAATTTAAAATTAACCATATGACCGGGAACAGCCTTAAATATAAAATAGAAAATACTTTAATTACAAAAGAATATATAAAATAAATATAAATATTTAATATTTTTCCAATCTCAAATTTCGAAATGAACATTTGTTTAACTCAACTATTCTTTCACAGACTTATTTTCGCAAACTTCTTTTGTTCTTCGCTTTTTTTATTTTTACAATAAACACGTCACATATGTCTCCTCCGGGCTTTTTATATAAGTTATTATTAAATGGCGTAATTTGATTCGAAATAGTTTTCGAGTCGCGTCAAAAATGATTGTTTATTTTTGCGTTAATCATTGGGTGGATTATTGGGTGGTCAATTTATGTTCGATTGATATTATTGTTGTTGTTAGTGGGACTCAGCGGACTCGCGATATTGTCGATCTCGCGTTGTGCTCGCGAGATTTTCACCTTGTCTCGCGGAGTACCATCTTCGCCGGTCTCCATTGCGAACATTTTCATTTTCTCTTTAAAGCTCAGCTTCTCGGGAACAGCACCCATCTGCGAATTTTGCTGCTTTTGTTTTTCTGCCAGTCGTTTTTGTCGCGGATCTCTGTTGAAATTATTAATAATTATTAATAAAAACTAATCAAAGTTATAAAAATTGATAAAATTATAATAATATCCAATAAAAATATGTCATTTTTTAATTCTGTTTTTAGTATTACAAAAATACTGTCCTTAGAATTTTTTAAATAATATTCAAATGCAAATGTAACAAGTAACAACTATATCGATGAAAGTTTATTGTGATACCAACTTGTAAACTTCTTGAGCTCCAATAACTCCTGGCGTAGCTGTTCCAAATCCTCCAGGACCTTCGGGTGTTTTTGGAGAAGCAAGTAAGTTCTCGGCATCGTTTATAAAATTCTGTAATATTTATATATTCATATGTTGAAAAATTATTCAAAATAGTTGCATCTATATAGATATTTTCGAAATAACTATGAAAATAAAATTTTAGCTGCTTATTCATTTAATTTTTACATTTTTATTTAAAAATCGTGACTATAGAAATTTATATTATATTGATTTTAGTATAAATGCCTAAAAAGAATTAATTTTTAAATTATAATCATGCATGGAACATTAATTTTTCAGTGTTGAATATAACATTTCTATAAGAACAATAAAACATTCAACTCTGTTAAAATAACAAAATCGTTAAAAATCCAAATAATAAATGTATTACCAAATGAAATGTTTTAATTAATTAATTGATTTATTTTTGTTAAAAATACACTTTTTAATCAATCAAAAAAGACAAACATTATATATATTTCTACGACGATCAATAAACAGAAACCTGGATTTAAAACAAAATCAACATCCATAAATTCAACGAAATTTTATTTTGATCATTAAAATTTCTTTCATCATTCGTTAATTACAAGCTTATTTCGCGTTTTTAATCGATAATGCGCAAACTTTATTGATCGCCGGCTAAAGTTGAACGCAACTCTTGTAAAGCACAAGATAAAAAAAAGAAACGGCTATAAAACATCCAAAAAACTCTCTTATAAGAACAGTGGATTACAATGACCGTGATGTCGCAATGAACATGAGCATAGATAAGAGAATGAAGTGGTGGGTAAGGGAAAGAAGAGGAAGGATGAGGAGAAGTGAGGGTTGCAGGTAGGGAGGGGGGGGGAGGAGGAGGCGGCGTGTGAAAAACATCGATGAGTACTCGGGGTTGTTGCACTCTGTGCCGAGATGAAGAGAAACAGAGTCAAAGACGCATGCAATGGTGTGCGAGTATGCGGATGAAAACACACGACCAATAAAACGCACGATTATTTCAATATACCTTATTACTTGTACAGCTGCCGGGTGGATGCGTTTTTGACAGAACACTTATTTTAATTTCCATTTCAATTTTGAATATTTTGAAAAATAATAATAATAATAGTATGAAAAACAAAATAAAAAAGAAAAAAAAGGACAAAAGTGTCTTTTGACATTTTTCATATAATAATTATAAAAAAAGAAAAACAAACAAAATCCTTTAGATCATAATTCTTTCAATTTTTCCCATTAATACAAAAATATTAACTAATACAAATTGTGAAAAAGTGCCGGGGAAAGAGAGAAGAGGGATATTGCGAAAACCAAGCAAAGGTGCTTTTTCACTGGGGTACAAAATTGCCCGAGAAATTTTGTACGCGAAATTGAATGTGTTCGGTTTAACGAAAAGTTTGTGCGTTTTGCAAATACCATTAATAGTGTAAAATAACTTACGTTTGGATCTTCTCGGATGGTGTCCATGGTGACGGACGCGGACGTGTTGAGAGCGGCCGGGACACCGCGCGCAGGCTCCGCGTTGGCGTTTGGATCGTGGAAGGATACGCGCTTGATCGTCGCGCCGATGGGCGTACCGGACACGCTCGAGCTATTGGACCTGAGTGCGCTTTGCTGGGACATCACAGCGTAGCTTGAGCCGCGCTCAGGTGGTGGCGGCGCTTCATTACTACTACCGTTCTGCGATGCTACTTAGACACATACAAAAAATAGGACAAATCAACAAAATTGTACTTTTATATTCATTTTGTATATTCTTTATATTTAATAAAATAATTATTTCAA
This sequence comes from Gryon sp. ZL-2020, assembly GCA_022817425.1. Classification (NCBI taxonomy): domain Eukaryota; kingdom Metazoa; phylum Arthropoda; class Insecta; order Hymenoptera; family Scelionidae; genus Gryon; species Gryon sp. ZL-2020. Next base: position 17,664 of record JABFPJ010000791.1, on the reverse strand, counting down.
ACAATATTTTCATTTCTTTATACTTTATTCTGACATTTCATAATGTCATTCTAAAATGTTAAAGTTAAATTATATCTGAAAAAGATGTTTAATTATTTAGAAGTTACTTTGAGTTACCTAATAAGTTAATTCCACAAGAGTAGCATGGTTGTAGTAATATAGTTAGTAACTTAATTAAAGTTTCAATATAGTTACATATTGCTTCTTAATTATGAAATTGCTACGCAATTTAGTGAATTAATAATGTAAAATAAAATTATTACTTAAATAGATGCATTGTAAGATTTGTTCTGTTTTAATTATATGTTTTATGTAAAAATATCTAAAAAGATGCAAAATTCATAAACCTATTTTTGCTTATGTCAAATCATTCTAAATGATTTTACTAAATTAAATAACTATTTGAATAAATTAATGCAAATTAAAATTTTAGCATAATGAATAATTGATAATTATTATACAAGTTTGTAGTAAATAAATAACTGTTGACTTCTAAATTATGTTTACTTATGTATAAATAGCAAAATTTAATTAAAATAATCTATCTATAAAGTATAAGCGACATTAATTTCTTACCAGGAGAACTTGGTCCATTGATGACCAAATTATCAAGTCTAAGCATGCCAGGATGCAACTGTTGATTCTTATTCAAGCTTGACTGCTGATGATAAGACGAATGGTGCATCTGCATCTGTTGCTGTTTAATGTCCTCGTCTCGTTTTCTCTGGTTCTCTTCGTACTCCGATTGCTTCCGTTTCATTTCGTCAATTCTCCTTTGCCTCTCTCGTTCCTCAATCGACGTAGTAGTCTTTTGATTTAATCCTAGGTTTATATTCGCCGACGTGTACGACGAAGACATATTTTGATTCAAGTTTGCATGTTGGTGAATATTATCGTGACTCGAATAAGAATTACTCATGCTCTGTAATCATAGCATACATAAATATAATATTATTTTATCATTTTTTTAATACAAGAAAGATGATATATTCATAAATAAATACATTTATTAAGATTACATTTATTGAACCATTAATAAATATTATTTTGTAACAAACTGTTGATTCAAATATATAAAATCAATAACTAATGAATAAAAAGTAATGTCTTAAGTACATTTAATTTAAATAAAAAAATATATTTATTGATTATAACATTTAAAAATAAGCTAACCAATCCTTGATGCGTCGGTAAAATACTAGTCTGCAATTGACTGGAGACCGGCTGCGGTGAAAGCGCGCCCCTGATAGACTGATTGTTGGCACTTGTTCGCGACAAAGTTTGGCTATTTCTTTCGGGAGATGTCGTGACATGTAACAAGCCCTGCATGCGCTGCTCGGCTTCGTTGTCCAGGTCATTACTATCTTCATCATCATCCTGTTGATTTGCGGCTTCTTCTGCTCGCTTTTGGAAATCTCGCTCCAGTTGAAGTGCTCGCAACTGTTCATCCTGTTGAGGTGTTCGATGTGACATTGCACTCAATTCGGCGATTTGTTGGTCACGCCATTGTCGAGCTGCTTCTCTTCTTCTCGCTTGTTCCTAAATTAAACAGAGTTACAGTAAAAAGATAACGTAAATTAAAACTTATAAATATAATTGATTAATTGAAAGAATTAATTTTTCGAATAAAGTAAGAGATGTAATAATATAATAATATTCTAAAATAAGATAACTATATTACCTTTTCCCTTTCTTCTCTCTGCCACGGATTGGATGCATTAAACTGATACTGACGTGGTTGTTGAGTCGTTCCGACAGGATAATATCCTCCTCGTGGTGGATCTTGCATACTTGCAGTATACCTGTTACAAATGAAATTAATTACGAAATGAATATGCATATCAAATATTCATATTTGTATACATTTAAAATAAAGTCAATGAAACCTTTTATTTATTTGAATATGTCATTATTTATAACGAACCTCGAATCTGTTGTTTGCTTATTATATAACGGATGTGTTGAAGTATTCAAAGGAGGTGGCGGACTTTCGTTATAGCCCTCCTCCGAAATCAAGCCTCTGTTTTGTCCAGCAGCATCGGAACTGTTGATACTTGCATCGCCGCCATTCTGATTTCGATGACTAACAATTCCGTCGTGCGAATATTGTCGTTCAAAATGCGCTCCATTTGATCCAGGATATTGTCCTCCATTTTGTGGCTGCTGTCCCACATATTGTCGTTGATTAGGCTCTACTTGATACTGTCTGTTTGGTTCTTGTGAACTATAATTTTGTGCAGGTTTTGGACCAACACTGTACTGATTAGGAACTTGCTGCTGTTGTTTATTCATCTAAAATAACAATATTAATTATTTAATTAAGTAAAATACAATTATTTTTGTATAATTTATAATAATTTATGATAAAACATACTTGATTGTATTGATTATACTGCGGGTCGGTATAACTGTACGGCTGGCCAGATTGTCTGGGTCCATAAGTGGGCGAAGCCGGGCCCAAATTTTGTGAATAACCTGGCGGCCTGGTGGGTTGTCGAATTGCATTTGCGGCCTGAGCTGCGCTAATTGGCCTCGCACTGTACGACGTAACGGGTGGTCTGTATTGCGCGACCGATGGGGTGCCTCTGAGTTCTCGTCGTCGAAGTTCCTCTTGCATTTCTTGTAACTTTGCCTCTTGTCGAATAATGTCCCGAGACGATTGAGACCGAGGAGGCGGGCCGTATTGTTGCATGGGATTGCCGTAGGCCTGTTGCTGATTGTGAGTTTGTTGAACGTATGCTGACGCTGGACGTGGATGCGTGTTGTCTAAAGCCGGACGATTTAACGAATTTTGTGAGCCGCGAGCGGCTGTCCTTTGCACTTGCATTGTGTTTCTGAAATACGACAAAATACAAAATAAAAGCATTTTATTTCATTTGTATTATGACTTTAATTTGATAAATTATAATTTTAACAGAATAAATGTTGCTAAATATAGTTACTAATTTACTCTGACCATTATACAATTGTAAAACCAAATTAAAATGTAAATATGCTTTTATATTTTACGAATATTAGGGATTAAATGAACTTTCAGATTTTATCTCATTCGTTTTTATAGTCGCTTTTTTTAATAAACTACATCTTTTTTTAATGTCGTTATTATTTTATGTATTTTTTTCATAATTTTCTTCATTTTTTTAATAGAGAATATATTGTAGTCTATAAACTTCATTTGGTAAATGGAATTGTATAACATGATAGTCGAAAGTATATTTCTTAATAAGAAAACATGCGAACCCTTCGCTGCGTTTTTTTCTCTTTATCTCGACAATTTACTTTGTGAAAGTAAATGTTTTACATTTAAAGAAGCTTCATGTTCTAGTTATTAATTTTCATGCGTTTAATCTTTAGGTTGTTAGTGTTCAATTATCAAATGTTTAGATCGTTAAACGCAGTTTATACAAATTATATTTATCCGAAGTAATTAAACGCATTGTTGTTTCTATTAAGGAATATAATTACCTAATCAATGCTTTTATTATTTATTTAGTATCTTATAACGTAAATAGAACTATAAATTAGCGTTAATTATATAGAAATTTGTATATATTAATTCATTTATATCAATTCGCAATGAAGTATTATAAATCTGCCATTTCAAATGTATGTAAAATTTCCCATAATAAATGTACTATAAATGAATTTAAATAAATTACTACTACTTAAAATAATCATTATTTAATATAGTTAAAATGTAATAATCAGAAACTCAATTCACAAAATTAAAGAAATATGAGTACTGCGCAACAAATAACGCATTTCATTATTAAGCAGATATAATATAATACGTCATTATGAATTATAATTCAAATGAATATAATAAATACAAGCCGGTATTGTTAACAACAATTGGTTAGTTTACTACAAGCTTTCGTTGCAAATAAAATAGATTCAAACAAACCGAATGTTTTTTTCATTTTAATGTCAAATTGATAATTATTTTTTATATACACATTAAAACAAAAAATATATAAATATATTATTAAATACTTTTCAATTTACTTTAATATTTAATTTAAAAATAATAATAAAAATATATTCGAAAAAATATGGTAAACTATTATATAATAATAATAGTTTACCTATCATCGGCAGGTTGCATTGCCCCAGATTGTTGTTTCGTCGTAGGATCTTGATTTCTATAAACGCTTAAATTTTGATAAAACCTTTCGGCTTCGTTGTCGGCAGCACTGTTGTGTAGATGATACGCCTGGTTCGGATTCAAATTCGGGGAAGATTGTTGTCGACTGACAAGTCCGCTGGGCGGCAAGTTTCCACCTCGTGATGCATCGTGTAAATTGTGGCTCGATCTATAAAACGTCATTTTATTTGATTAACATCAAGTTAATAATAATAAACAATTTAATTTCTAATCATTATGATTCGAAAATTAATCGTCACGTATAAACGTATTGAATATATTTTATTAGCAAAACTATAAAATATATAAAGATAAAAATAAAATAAACAAAAATTATACCGTGAACGTAAAGAACTGGCTCCATTCATTGCAGGCATCGGAGGTGGTTGTGCTGGAGGAGTGACGCTGTTACTGGAAGACGCCCTGCTATATCCAGGATTAAATACTTCGTGTTGCTGTTTTCCTTCGGTTCCTACATCTGTAGTTACGGCAAATTGATATTAATAATCTACTAAACTAGATATATTGTATATATAGTATATATATAAAATATAATATAATATATTATAATACAATAATATAAATGAATAAATATAAAAGAAATTTTATAAACTATCATAATAAAATGAAACAATTCACAACATTAATATTTAATGCTTAATAAATAAGATAAAATTAACATCAAGTTACATATAAAATCATGCCAAGAAACAGAGCGTGTATTTGCTTAAAAACGTTGGTTCATTGAACGTGATTTACGGATTTAAAGTGATCTTATAAAATAAAAATGATCGATTGCTTGTGAAAATAAACATAGAGAAGAAATTGTGACGTTTTTTTTCGATTTAAATAGGCGTTGCAGATCCATACAATTGCGTGACTTTGTTTGATATATTACGTGAAAGGTATATGAAAAGCTGCTAAAAATTGATAGTTTTTACGAGTTTGAAGCTAAAATTTGCAAAATCAATATTGGTAAGTTATTTTTTGTTCTGTGTTATTAATTCATTATAATTAATTAAAATCACAGTTTGCTTAAACACACAATTGAATTTTTTTAAATTATTTTTTTGGTCTAAGAAATGTATTTAAATATTAAATAATGAAAAGAAAATTATCGTAGATATTTTGAATAATTAAGTTGATTTTGCAAAGTGCAATTCGCGTGTAAAAGATTACTTACTATGCAGGGCCGGGACAGATTTGCTGCTATGAATTTGCTGAGGAGTAGCGTCGTGTCCAAGTCGCGATGGTAAATCGCGCTCGCTCATGCGACGGGGTCCTGTGATAGCACAAGATGCACAAAATATGCATAAGGGTTAATGCTCGTGCTCGAAAAAAAAGCAAATTCAAAATACTATACGCAGTTTGCATGCATTATCTTTTAGTTATTGCATTTAATGAACTTTATTTGAAAGTAACAACAAATATTAAAATCAGTATTATTATATAATGTATAACATGCGTTTACTGATATTCAAATTAATTAATTGATTTTTTGTAAATAATCATAAATGTATGAAGTTAAAAACAAATAAATAATCTTAATAATTGATAAACTTATAAATTAAGGATACATGCAGCTGCATAATGTATCTTTTATGCAGTTATGTGAATTATATTTTTAAAGCGATTAAATAAATAACGCTGACGCGAAAAAAGCTAACGGAAATCGTATGACGGTGTACATACGTGCACTAACAGATAATTAATACCTAGTACGTTTATTACATCAAGTGATAATAGAATAAAACATATAGAACAAGACGCGAGGCAACATCGAGATGCTTTTCACGTTTGAGACATTTACATCGCGATCATGAATATGTTGAGATAATGCTTCAAAAGAAGGACAACAGGGGAAGAGGAGATAATGATATCACTTGCTAAATTCACGGTGCATTAATTTCGTGTTTCTGTACATTTGATGAACTTTGTATGCGTGTACATCAAGTGTTGTGGCTCGAAAAAACCGTCTCTCTAATAACTCACGTATATCCATTCTCAGTTCTGGAGTATCATCGCTTACTTCAATAATTTTTAGGCTTATTTTTATTTCTAAACTACTTTTTCTAGTACAACTTTAATAGAAATGGATGAATTTATTTATTTAAATATTACTGAAAAAATAAAATAAATATATATAAGGACAATTAGTCTTGTCAAGCCACAAAAAAGTCGCCATTCCAGAGCCTATGAACAAAGAAACTTGATTTTTGAAAAAGAAAGATAAAATCAAAGATATATATACACATCGATTGCACTTGGAACTACAATAACGTTTTCTGTTGGTCAGGCACACGTACTTAAAAGGTGGATATAAAACGTCACGTCTTCCGAACTGAACCAGGCAGAGTGCGAAGGCAACACGATCACGTCTAATTATCTTGCCAGCTTACGCGTATCGCGGCTGCGGCTGGGCGACGCAAATCGGGGTGTGAGCTTGCGTACGCTCACGTCGAGCTCACTGCGGGACCTTCGACTGAGCAACAGCGGCTGCTTCTTAATCGCTGGCTCCCTCTTGTTCTTCTCAATGTCAATCGCCAGGCCATCTAACGAGCGACTCATTTTGTCACGCTTTATCACCGACAGCACTGTCTTGTACCTTCGATCCAAATCATCCTGACTCTTCGACATCTTTTTCGTTCGTATAAACGACTCTGGGAACTTGGTTTTCTGTTCATTCTTCACTCGCTTGCCTCTCGCCATATACACTGAATTTACACTAGACGAAGTAGTGTCAGTTTCAGAGTTAGTTTCCTCGAGATTTTGTTCAATTGAAATTGTACTTGTTATTGTTTGTGATACATGAAAGGAATCCTCGTTGCATATTTCCGGAGCGGAAACCACCCGCGAACAAGTTGGAAAGATAAAGTATTTGGGCGAGTCGGAGGCGCCTGCGCTGTCCGGCTTGAGCTCTTCGGTCGAAGATATCAAGTCCTTGAGTGACCAATACTTGTCCAATTTATTTTCCTTATTAATAAAATTTGGAGTAATACGTAATGTACTTAAAATAGTTGGTAAAGAATGTTTTCTAATATGCTCCACTTTCGTCGCCACGGAATTGTACGTTGGCGTATTTGCGATGTTGGTACCACTGGTAGTGCTGCTCTCTTCGTTCGAATCAGTCGCGCCATCTCGATCAGGAATAAAAAGTGGTGCATTTGCGTTGTCCAAGTTTGCGAATTCTTTAAGTTGTTCAATGATTTGTTGTTGCTCAGATAAGGATAACTTGGCCTTGTCTTTGGTATCTTTATTTTCCGGCGCTTCTGCGCTGCTACGCACCGTCACTTCGTTTTTCGTTTGAATGTCCAATAGAATCATACTCCATTCTTTTTCCGGCGTTGTTGCCACACTTTTGTCATCCTTTAATAAGTCCGACTCAGACTTAAATTCCCGTGACTTGGACTTTTGATTGGACTTTTGTTCTCGGGGTGAAGCAATGTTGGGTTCTGATATAAATGAACGCATTTTTGATGAACGGAATTTAATAAGTCCCGCATCGCCGAGCTCAGAAAAGTGTTTCGCCAGGGCGGCAACTCGGCCGCAACCAAGTCGTACCTCCTCCGGCGATTTCCAACACTTCTCTTGATTTGATTCATCGCTCGAACGGTCGCTATTCAATCCACTCAGATCCAGATTCAACTCTGGCATGGTTACCTGTGCAGCGACATCTTTCGACGAAGTCACATCATCTTCTTCTTCAACATCGTCTTTTTGTTCTTCTTCTTCTTCCTTATCCTCTTTCTCATTGTCTTTTTCTTCTTGATTTTCGTTGTTTTGCGTGTCATCATCAAATGTACGAACATCGCCATTTTGTCTTTCTTCAGTCTGTTCGTCCATATAGGGTATTGCATTCAAATAAATGGGATTTCTTAAATGACGCTTACTACGATCAGCACAAACTTGCTCCACATCGACGAACTCGTCATCGTCGTTGTGATGATAGAATTCGCTTGAGTCATAGCCTATTGTGGTTGGACGGATTTCCGTTCGCACGGGATATGGGGGATAGCGATCGACTTGACAATGGGGAATGTTGAGATACGCGTGGGCGCTTGATGGCTCGCGAATTAGCGGCACCGGACGATTACCCGGCCAGTATTCACGTGGCTCCGGGTACAGGTGGCTGGTGCCGTTCTGTTGGCGCGTTGCCAGAACATACGAGGACGAACAAGCCGCGGTGCTTGGATAATGATTACGGTAGTGGGACGGGGGAGTGATTAACGATTGATTAACGACGCCCGCACCTGTTTGAGTATGATCAACGTCCCAGTCGACCAAGCGCTCCTGGTAGTGCTTCGGCACGGACAGGAGATTACCCATCGAGTGTGATGTCGACGGCTGCGCAGATGCCATCGCGCATCCCGGCTCCAAGTGTTCCGACTTCGGTCGGGCCTTATGCGCTGCGTGAAACAGGTTGTTAGTTAAGCATTAATTGCAAGCTGAGCCGTTAATTCAATTCAACATCCTTTTTTTGTTCTTGAGGTATCACAAGGAGAATCAAAGTTTAATATGAAATTGAAATTAACTCCAAAAAATGGTAGAATAACTAAGTTAATAGTTATTACATTAACATTTAACTCACATTTTGACAAAATTGCAACACTGTATGTGTTATTATACATTATATTTCATACAAATTCCAATAATTTATTCAGCATTTAAATATAAGAATATTCATTTATAGAACATATGCAACAATGTTTTCCTCCTAAAAACTGTCTAGTTTATAACAGTTTCAAAGTATAGTTTCATAATTTGTTCACTGTTCAATTGAAATATATATGCAAAAACAGTTCATGTTTCTAAATTGTATATTTTACTAAAAATCCTGGGTTTTAATTCATTAAAAACATTTCAATATGAAATTTAATCGCTATCAATTATTATTTTGTTAAAATATACCTTCGTTCAATTTATACCATTAAAATTTAATGCTGAAGTATTTCATTAAAATTCAATCGATTGATTCTCCTGGTTATACACAATTTTTTTAAATAAATGTTTAGTTGTTAGTTGTTGAGTTTCTTATTCGTTAATTAATATTAATGCAAAGCTTCAAGCGAGAGGAAAGATCAATAGAAACGAAAATGGTTGCACAAGTATGATAATGGGAAAAGTTGATTTAATGAACAAGTTAACTCTTTTTTTCCTGAAATTGTTATTTTCGTTTGTTAAAGAAAGAAAATAAAATTAAAATAAAATAAATTAATGAAAACCAGCAACTTAAATTAGCTTTTGAAAGAGACAAACCTCTCGTCATGACAGGAGATGGTTGTGAGAGCAGTGTAGCTAATCCATGATAAATAGCGCCTTGTTTTGCTACTTCTAATGTTACCACTGGTCCGGTTCTTACGAGATACTCAGCAGCTCTACAATTTCGTATTACATGTCATTAAATTATTATATAAATTATTACATTGAAACATTTTATGTATTTATTATTACTATTTATTAAATTGAAATAAATTATTTTCATTTCATTTACTTTTATATTTGTAATGGATATTTTTATATAAAAATGCGATAATTAAAACAAATTATACTTTAATATATTTATACTTTTTTTTAATTAAAAGGAAATATTTCCTGAATTAGTTAGTTTTGTATGCAATATTTTTTCTTCATAAAACTTGAATCACTTTTTATTTACACAATTTTACTCTCACAATTTCGTTATTTTATACGAAAAAAGTAAGGCAACTGTAAAATGATAATTTAAAAACGCAATTACTTTTCTTGGGTAATTCCAACTAAGCTTTGGCCGTCGACTTTCAACAGTTGGTCGCCTGCGGTTAATCTGCCATCCTACAACAAAACCACAGCAATACAATTTTCGATATTTCGTCAACACAACAACAACAAAATGCAGTCGGGACAATTTGTGTCATCAAATGAAGTCATTAAGTAACGTCATTTATCTCGACCAGTTTCAAATCTAGATATACTTACAGCATCTGCAGCGCCGCCGGCGACGACACTTTTAATGTAAATTCCCAGTCTGTCTTGACCAGCGCCCTACAAACAAAACCATTTTCAAGATTATCGCACTAATAAAACTCAAGTTCTGAGTTCGATATTTTTCATGAACATAGGTATTATAATCGATTCCCATAACGCGTTCTCCAAGGTGTCTGAACGACTGGTTTATTTGATGATAAAACTTTCAAACAAGAAGCGTATAATAAAAAGAAAAATCGTCAACTGGTTTTCTGTTGTCTATTTACAGTCTGTAACGGTAGTTTACTTTGTCCTCGATTTAAATTACGTATAAATGACTTACCACAAATTATTTGCTAATTATGGTTTAAATAAATTATGGTATAAATTAGAAATAAGTTAAATTGACAGAATATTGATTTAGTGAAACTTAATTTAACTTTAAATGAATGATGAATTCTAACTATCCGATTGACATTAGAATTATATGATTGAAATGTTAATGAATAATTGCAAATTGTGATGCGAAAGACACAGGATTGACGTACCTTGGCAGCCACGATGCTGAGTCCCATGCCGTTGGTCGATTTGTGGAGCTTGATTATCTGAATTTCGGGTTGACCCATGTGCATGTTTTGTCCCACATGAGCATAACTCGATGATCTATTACTCATTGCACTTGGACTTCGGAACTGAAATGGAAATTGATATTGATGCTGATGATGTTTGCGTATGATGAATTGATTCAATTATCTGATATGACATAATTACGTGCTTTTCAATAAACAACGTACTTTATTTTATAATAGCTTTTACTTCAAAATTTATAATTAACAAATTATTACGATATCATACTTTGTTTCAAAATGACTAATTATTTGCATAAAATAATATAGTAAATTAATGAATTCGTTATCATAATTATAATTAATTAAATTTCATTGAACTGCTTTTGTAATTAATATTATGTTTTTTTTAATCGTTTTTAATGTTATTTGAACAAAGTTTAACTTTATTTAATTAATTTATTCAATTAATTGTTTAGAATTGTTGTACGAATATGTATTAAAATAAATTACGTTATTATGATGATCGATTGTATAAATGGTCCAATATCCGCTGCTTGTAGGTTGAGGAGCCATCCTACACAGTCCGTCTCGTTGAAGTGGGGCAAGGAATTCCGCAAGTCCAGGTGGCACGCCTCTTATCACTTCGCAACTGTAGCCATCGTCTGGCAACAACAATGCGAGAGCCAATGTCGGCTCTTCCTCCAAACGGATTTCTCTCCCATCTGCGCGTGCTAAAGTATCAGCCACACTTTCTGCTACCTACAATCCAACATTCACATATCATTATTTTTAATTGTTTTCATTACACCATAATTTCTTTGTGCACATTATTTGTATATTTATTTTCTATTATTAATTAAATATTATTATCAGCTTTATTTAACGTTGCATTAAATTATCTAGTTTTTATATGTTAAATTAATGACAAATTACAAAATAAATTACGACAGAATATCGTTTTAAAGAATATTTATAATAAATTCATAATAACGATGAACGTTTTTAAGTACTAAAAACTTTTCGTAAAATATATAGTAACTTTACTTGATCAATAAGGTCTTTCATTTTATATTAATATCAAATGTAATTAACTTCCGAACTTTAAAGTAACTAAAATAAGGAAGGGAGAATAGCACTTATGTGTTAGTTGTACATTTTTTATGATTCTAAAAATATCGTTTAAATTGAAATTAATTTTCAGTTATTTTCAAGCGACATTAGTGATTGTCGAATGGTTAGGAGATTGTTTAGAACAAAACACGTTGCGTCTTTGACTGCTGGTATTAATAGCATGCAAAATTCAAATTGTTTGGTACTTTCTTGTGGTTACGGTGGTTCACGTTAAGTACGGATACATTAACACTTTCAGTTGAATAAGTTAAAGTTAAACGATCACAGTTATTGTATAATCTAGTTAAAACTGTAACTAAAGGTGCACACTTAATTTACAATTCAAATGAATGTATTGTATTATTATTTAATTAATAACATATGACATAGAGATAATGAACGAAATTGTGCATAAGTTTCAATTGAATTTTTATTAGTCATAGTAAATAATGTTTATTTGTATTATTGTATGTAAGATATAAGTGAATGAAACATAGATTACAATTATTTAATCTTAAATAATATAAAATTAAATATAGACAAAGTCAAAAAGCGGGGAATATGTGATGGGAGGCTGAATAGTGCAAGTTTCTCAAGCTTTTAACGAGTAGTAATAACAGCCAAGTGGATGTGCGTGCACTGTTTGACCAAATGTCTGGACTTGGTTGCATGTTGTTAAGATAAGATAAATGAAACTGAATTGAGATCTATATTTTCAAAAAGTTTTAATGTAAATGAAAAAACTTGCAGATAAAAAGATGCATTTTGCAAACAAATTCATAATTGAAAAATATATACTTTTAATAATAAACTTGCTTGTTTTAAAGTAATATTGTATAATTTTATAAATATAGTTATAAATCAAATATAAAATGCAATTAAGTTACATTTAACAAGTCTGTAGGTGTATTTGTGATTATGATTTAAGTAGTCATAAGCGAAGTAACAGTCCTTTTTTAATTGTTATAACATTATTTATTTTTTATTTAAATATAATACAAATTGAATTTAAGTGAATTTTGTTTAACTGAAAAATGACAAATAAAAACAAAAAAGTCAAAATCTAACGTAGACGTATAATACTCTGAAATTCGCTCACAAATTCTTTTGATGAACACATTCCAGTTAAAGCATACAGTTTTGTTTAAGAATTTGCGATGAGTACTTTTTCTGTTCGTATTATAATCTTTGCGTCATCAAAAGGACTGTTACACCGCTCTTTCCTATTGCGTAGTTGGAGTATATAATAAAGCCTCGTTTGATAATAACTATTATTTAAAGTAGAATAATAAAATCTTTAAGTAGACTCTGAAACATTTACTTGAAGTCAAATATATTTCGTAGTTGCTTGGAATTTGTTTGTTCTCCTCTATGGTTTCTTTACCGTATTGTTTTCGACATTTCCACTTACACATAGTAACTTCAATATCATTCATATAATCCGATCAATGTTTTGAATTACATCCAAACTATTTATAACAAAATGATTAACAAAATTATAATTAACTGATTCTTTTACATTTTTCTATTGAAAGATTTGTAGAGTAAAAATGCATGTGTAGAAAACTGGAAAAAAGTAATTAAAAGTCTGAAACTAAAACTTACCCTGACGACATTCTCGATTAATTCTGCGGGTAGCCTTGGCTCGTCGGCAGCAGGTTGATACTTTTGCAGCAGCGCTCTAACTTGCAATGAATTGAGTTTGAAGCACGTGGAGCTAAGTGTAGCAAGTTCCTCGGCATTGTACTTGGGTGCCTGAAGCAAGTGCGTGGCTTGCATGATAGTCGCCAGGTGGCACTGACTCGCGAACTCAAGACCCTGGCGTTCGGCCCAGGTCTCGAGAGCGTTGAGTCGGGCTTTAAGTCTGCGGCCAAACCAGCGCGCGCACAAACTGCCGTTGGACACGAGGGCGTTAAAAGCCGTTGCATTTATCGCATGAAACAGATGACTAAACAATTGTATCGTGAGTGCAGCATTCACGCGACATCGACGCAACAGCGCCATCGTGTTGGAGAAAATTTGCAAAACTCCAGCCTCCTTTGCGGGTTCGTCTGAGTCGGCCATGAATTGGGACATCGCTGGAGCAAGTTCCAGAGATACACAGCGCACTAATGAACCAAATGCTTGGTGCACCGCGTCCGCCAGAATATCCTGAGCTCGAGTTGAAAATGCTCCCACATGACGATCGCTCTTCAACATGTGCAAAAGCTCGGATCCGTTCGCTAACCAGAGCGCCAGCGAAGATGCATCCATATATCGTTCCTAAAATCAATCAAATAAAATATATTTTAAGATGAGGGAGGAAAATGCTTTTTTCAAAATGCGTTATTGAGTTGGAAAATAGATTGTTTTTTTTTTTTAAAAACAAAGGAACATAAAATGTTGCCTTTGTACTACAAAATAGAAAACTTTCCATTAACTAAAAAAAATAAAACATATATTTTTCATGATCATATATAAAATAAGTTCCGATAATAAAGATCTACTTTAATAATTCTTAAGTTGAAAACTGGGTTTTGATATGTTTTCTCTGAGAATGTAAATAGACGACACTGTGACCGTGGTTGTTAGTTTCAAGACGACTAATCCAGTTCAGCGATTATGTTTAGACCGGCCGGCTTTAGCTAAATGGCACGCGGTTGGATCACTCCTGACATCCCACGTACTAGTGCAGACTTGCAGACGTTGATTTTGCGCCAACGAGTTCATTACCGAATTTTTTGAACCAGAAAACATAAATGTAACGACATTCATTTTCTCGTTGGGAGTGAACATTAGAATTAAATACACTTTAATAAATTGATTTATTTTTATATTTTTTTATACTGAATATATTTTTAAAGCTTAATTATTTAAGTTTGATTTTACATTTTATTTTAAATATACTTTAATTAAATCTTTGTATCATTAAAATTGTGTAAATATAATAAATATTTATTACATATTCCTTTCGTTGTTTGACTTAAAACTGTAATTAAACTAAATAATAAACATACAGAACTTCTAATGATTTTAAACGTTTAACCTTTAATCTCATATAGTCTTATTAGAACTGTAAGGAGTACGTAACATTAGTTCGCAATCAAATTAAATTACATTCATGACAGACATAGATGAGATAAGGATTTTGGAAGAAAAAACCAAAAATATGAATTTAAATATTTCTATTATAATAAAAGAATATTATTAACTTTTGACGCAAACGATTGCATGAAAAAATCTGAGTTGATTATTGTCCTTATTTACAAAGAGAAGAGAGAAAATCGATATTTCTAATTATGTTAAAATGCAAAATCCGCAGAATGTATTTTTTCTATGGTAAAATAAATCTGAAAGCTTCCTAAAAATCTTGTAATTTAAAACGCCGTATAACAGGATTCATTTAATCCGCGCAGTTAATCCGGCGCAGTTCATTTTTCAATGATTAAACATTCATGCATAAATGTCAAATAAAAGCCTGTGCATTAGCATTGCTTGAAGTCATACGTGCATTCATCAAAGAATTCTATTTATTTTCAATTGTCCATCGGAGAACGTCATGGCCATTTTGTATTACTTTCATCTAAAAACTGATTGATTTTCCTGTCGTTCACTTCCTCGTTATTATGCATTTGATCAATTTTGCATTTCTAAGACAAACAATCTTATCGTATAACCCTTTTTTCATATTTAGGGGAAAAATGTAACATTTGTATGTAAAATTTGTAATAAAAAGTCAAAATAATCAAAAATAAAGCAGACAGTATTTGAATTATGTTATTTGCTTTACCGGATAATATGGAAACCTATATAACAAACATAAAATAGGCCAACTTTGACTCTTTCTACAAAAAGTTAATAAAAATCATTAAATTGAGATCTATTTGAAGATGCTTAGAGGTAATCATGTATACGTTGTAAAGAAACAAAAATATGTTTGCATATTAGTAATTTTTTGTATATTTTTTACAAATAGTTCTACAAAAACTTTTCAATTACGAAAAACGTTTTTCTTATTTTGAAATTACAATTTATAATTACTAAATTACATGTTTTAGCTATCATAATACTTACAATAGCCAAATTGTAGAAAATATTTGATTGTTTATTAAAAATTAAAACTGCTCACATTTCTCCTAATCCATTGAAAAAACTTTCAAAATATTTTGCAAAATTGTGAAATGCAATGAAAAAAAAAGTATTTGTTATACCTGTATAACTTTTTGTATCATAGTGGCGACATTGGCGAGCATAACTGTCAATCTATGAGCCCGTTCAGTTGGTTGAAGTTCGGGTCTGTAATGTGTGCTGGCCCGGTATCGTGCCGCAAGATAAAGCGTGTACGTTGGCGCCAATTTGAATTGCGGAGCGGATGGCTCCACGTCCGTGATAACTGCATGAAGGAATGCTTCCTCCGTCTCCTCGAGAAATTCCAACACCGCAGGCAATATCGGGTCCGTTCCTCTCGGCTGACGCTGCTCGTATTGCGATAGTCTGCGGATCAACATAATCGTACATGTCAATTCGACCGTAATGTTTTACCCCCCGACATTTGCACTCTGAGTTCAACTATTGTTTACGCCCATCCAAATAACGATCCCTATCTATTCAATTATCATTCCCCTCCTCACTCTTCCGTCCTCTCCTCGAATCTCTTTTATTTAACATTAATTAATTTAACATTTTCTTTCTATTTATATGGATTAGATTTAATATATATATATATATTTATATTCTGTTTATATTAGATTGTTTTATAAATATAAAAAGAAAGGAATAATTCGTGTAAAAGAAATGAAATGAAAAAGTTGGAATATATATAAAAGTATAAACTGCATTTATGTAAAATCTAAAATCATCTATTTCTAGTACGATGCATATAAAGTTTGACATTTACAGTGCTATAAAAAGTAATGTTCAAACTCGATTTAAATTGTGTTGTAACTTTTTAATTTGATCATAAAAAGTAGTAAAATTGAACATGGAGGCACATAGAGAACTAAAGAAACAAGGATAGAGATATCTTACCTCTTTTGTGATATGACGTTGCAGTTGAGAGTTAATATTAATTCAAAATTGGGATATTGAATGCAACTAAAAACTAATAATTAACTAAGATTTTTCAATTAAGTGCCGTTTCGTAACTTACCTCTCTTTTATATGATGAATTGAAATTGCGACAAAACTGTAGCTTATCTTAATGTTATTTTGATGGATTTAACATTTATGGATATGGAATGACTTTAAATTAAGATGAACTTTGGTTTTCAAAATGACACAAATGATAGAAGATGTGTACGAATTATGACAATCAAAGTGATAACTATATTATGCATTTTTTTTCAAAACCCATCCTGACTGAAAAATGGTTTCTTTTAAATTTACAATTTTAAATGAAAGCTTAATGTAATGTAAATAATTTATAATAAATTACGTGATACAAATATTTTATAATTATTCATCCATCGGAATTCTGATTTTTCATTTATGAAACGTTGCTTAACATTAATCATTGACAATTTGATAACTTTCATTTTAACGTTCTAATTCATTAATCTTCATAACTGTCATTTTCATGGTTTTGCTTATATTAATATTTTTTTTAATCTTGTTAAACCGATCTATATTATTCATTCATAATTAATTAATAACAAAATAAGCACAACTTTTTTAGAATATAAATGATTCATATGAAATAAATTTGCTCAATTTATTAACTTATGATCTAACATAAAAGAACAAAAAGAGATGTATAATAAACAATATTTCAAAAAGAAAATACATCAATTAGTTTCGTGATCAATGAGTTAAAAGATGAGTTTATTAACGATTGACCGGTCATACATTACGCTTCGTTAAATTATTGATAATAAAAAGAAAGAAGAAAAAAAAACGAGGAAGAAAATGGGGGGGGGGGGA
>JABFPJ010000790.1:0-33237 GCA_022817425.1 Gryon sp. ZL-2020 | reverse complement strand
TGAACAAATAAAAGTAACTAAATCTTTTTGTTGTGTTAACTAAAAATTTGGTTGGTCATATATTTACCAAATAATTTGTTTGTGGTAACCAAATTTTAGTTCTTATAACCAAAATGGATTCTGAGTGTTAGTCATAGTCTAAGCGTGGTTATAATAAAATAATGTATAAAACCAATTTGTGATTAAAATAAACACTAAATTGCGTAGACTTTTTGTTCGACAAAAATGTTTGTCATAATGACACATGATCCAAGTATCTTTAGCCATAAAATCAGAATTTCTTTGTCTTCGAGTTTGTCTTACAAACATTTTTTGCACTTTTTCTTTTGCTTTGGTAAAATTAGAAAAGTAGCGGTATAAAAGTTGCAAAAAACAAGTTGTGTTGCACAGCAGTGCGACGTAGTTATAATGCTTGACGAAAAGCAGCAGAAGAAGACGAAGAAGATGAGGCTGCAGTGCGAAATGATACGAATCAACGACGGAGCGAAAGAGTAAGAAAACAGGAGGCCAAGTTATCATCACGCGAAGAACGCCGTAAGAGACAACGACCCGCCACTCAGGAGGCCATAAAAAGGCACGGGAATGTCACTGAATGAGGGGCCGCGAGATCGGCTCAGTAAGTAATTCTTCGGCAATTACATAATTACATAAACCACTGGCCAGGCCCCTATATTCTTATCCTCTATAGCTGTGCCAGAGTCGTTATGATATTTACTACTATATAATAGCCTCTTCTTTGAGACCAGAAAAACAAAACGCACCGAAGCCACCATAGTCCATCGGCCTATCGCAACATATTTTAAGCGTCAATGTTTGTGAGAGAGATCACAAGCAAAGAAAGGACGTCGGCAACATACAAACTATAACGTCCTCGGGGATTCTTGACAAAGGACGTGTACACAGGTGAATACAATTTCGCTCTTTTTACAACAAGATTTACCGCTTTTTACACCTCTTCCGCAAGTAAGAAATGATAGCGCCTTTTACAGATAGAACACAAAAAGTGAATGTTTCATCAGCTTGTTCATTTGCGCAAACAATTTCTGACGGTCTTCAAAGAAAATGGAAGTAATTATTTCAAAAGAAGCAATATTATACCGAGTGGTAATATCAACGGATACGGTTCAATCTTGATTATTATGTTTATTATTATGTTTATTTAATTAACGAGCTTATGTTTATTTTGGATTATTTATGATCGGTTTTGAATTATTACTTGATTTCAATAATGTAGAACAGATATTTTTTTTTATTAGCAATTAGGTTAATTTGTTGAAATATTTTTATTACAGTAGACTTTCACTTTCTGCAACATCTGCGGACCGGAAGTTTTCGCTTCATGCAACAAAATGTTGAATCGACCTGCGCGCATGCGCCCTTAGATTTTTGAAGCGTAGTTAGTTTTATAGGTTATATTCGTTTACTAAAATATACTCAAGATAAAAAAAGTAGTGATTTTTTATATTTGTGATTGTGAAAGTGATTGTGAAATGTTTGTGTTTCCAATTTCCAGTCACGTTAATACAAATTGCAGTTTCAAAAAACTGAAAAGAAGTTAACCGAAGAAGTAGGGGTAAGTGTAAAAAATTAATTAAAAAAATCACATTTTATAACTGATTGATTATATTATATTAAAGAGTTTCGAAAACGGGAACTTTTGAAGGTATATTTTTCAAAAGTTTTTTCTATAAAAGGCCACCTTGTGTAGAGAAAAAAATTAAAACAATAAATACTAATTAAGTCAAATAGGCGTATACAAAAATACTCTAAATCATTAGATGCATTTTGTGCATAAAAAATTTGAAAGTTAAAAAGAGAAAAATTAAAGTTTCTCCCTTATTTTCGGTATCGCACGTCATCTTATACATTATTATATATATATTTATATGAAATAACGCATTTGTGCAATCTGACAACTAGTGTCCGGGACGTCCCGACGATCGCGGGACTAATCTTATTTTAATGACGGGGTCCCACGGAGTCCCACGTGGTCAACAAATAATGAAGTGTCAAATGGACTTTGGTGGGCGTTCTTGGTTTCCTACTCTCGAATCACAAAAGCAACCACCCCCATCTGCCCTACGGCGCTATACACTGTAACCCGTAGGCAAATTTTAATTAACATTCGTAGGATCCTGTCCGTTACTGCAGTAGGTTTCGCTATCATTATCTAGAAACCTCTTTGAGATTAGGTGTCTCTGCCGCCTTTACCCCGCATAAATGATGGACTAGTTAGTACTTAGTTTTATCGAAAAAAATTTAATTAAATAAAGTTAAACGACAGCTATTTAATTTATTTTGATCTAATTTCTTTCTGCATTATAAGAAAAGAACAATTACATTGTCCATTTATAATTTCTTTGTGTATTTTAGTTGAAATAATAATTAAATAAAACTATTAACATTTTAGATCGATAAATATAACTAAAATTGTATTAACATCAAAGTATGTCATTCTATTTGTAAGAGCAATATAATTAATCAAATGAAAATTATTAATCTGACAATACTACACGATCAATTTTTCCTCAAATAACATATAATTCAATGGCAAAACAATTTAATTGCGTAAGAAAAATGAATGAATTATTATTTGTAGGGAAGATATCGTGTTTCGTGACAAGCGACGAGTAGTAGTCTACCTGGTCTGTGTCGCCAGAATATACACAGGAAGGTAAAAAGAAACAACGATTGTCTTTTCCCCTCAAATAAAACGGAATTAAAGATACTTGAAGAGGGCGTGTTAGCATTTGCACGGTCGGTTTTCAGGCATGACACGCACGAAACGTGTCTCTCATTGCATGTGATTGGTTGCATGTGACTTCACAAAGTTCGCATACATACATGCATTGGCCAAACGATATAGTCGCGTGCAAGATTTAGAACGCCACTTCGAGGTGGCCTTTGTCATTTGGTCGTTGCGGAGTAATCAAAGTGGCGCTTTCTGTTTCACATCAAAAAGTATTTTAAAACAAAATTTACTTACTTAATATGTTTAAGTACTTTTTCCTTTGAAAATGATTTTTCTGAAAAATCAGATTTTCCCTTAAAAGTGAATAGAGGACTTTTTCAGGAAAGAAAAGCAATTGTTGAAATGTAACTGAAATCATATTTTCATTTACACTAATAAAAGTAAGCTTATAAAAATTATCATCTTTCTCACAAAATAGGGATATACTTGTAAAAAACCAAAAAAATATCATCTTTTCTGATAAAAAGTCCTCGAAGCTTGAGAATTATTTTCATAAAAACGAATATATTTATCAGAAAAGATGATAATTTTTTGGTTTTTTACAAGTATATCCCTATTTTGTCAGAAAGATGATAATTTTTATATGCTTACTTTTGTCAGTGTATTGATATAAAATGAAAATATCTGAAAATCTTTAGCTTAAAAAAAGGAAGAAATAAAATTGGTTCGACTTTTAGCCGAAGGTATTAAATTTTTTATTGATATAAAAACTGGGTTCGATATATGATATAATAATAAAATACTGGGTACGGTCTTCCCTGGAGAACAGGGGCTATCAGGCATCCTTTTTTCGTCGTAGTTTTACGCAAAATCTTAGGTGCCATTAATTTAGCACCAACCGACAGGTCACTCGAGTAGAACGGCCTATTACTGATATTATAAGCAAGAACAAATGAGAGAAAGAAAGAGAGAGATAAACGAGCTGAAATGAGACAAGAAATGCGCACGGCTGCAACTGACTTATTGCTTATATCAAATAATTATTATTGTTGTTTGCTTTGCAGATCTTTCGCGAGTCGCCGGGGCTTTCGCAATTTATTTTGGAATTTATTACCGATGACCGATAAATTCACATACAGTGCTCTGCAGACCAGTGCCAGTTGATGTTGTTGCATGCTACAAATATATCGAATTGCCATCTGATGCGGTAACTTTTTTTTTTCTTTTTACAATTTCTTTTTTTGCTATTTTTTACTTTTATTTTATTACTGTACTCACGACTTTCTATTAGAATTCTTTCAAAAACATTTCATATTTATTATTTGATTTGTATATAAAGTACGGTTTATCATTGACGAAGTTACATGAATTAAAAGGTATTATCAACGATTTTAATAGCAATAATAATGCTTGCGCAAAGTTGAAAATCAAATCGTTTTTATCTGTATTTAACAGCTTGGATATTACAGGGAAAATATTGATTAAATATGTATATAAACCAGAATAAATAGGAAAGCAGGAAGGTTATATATTAAAATGTATTAATAGGGTATATATAAAATGTATTAAATTTATTAATTCACCATAAAAGTTTTTGAGAAACTTTTATGGTTGGCATTAATTATAATAATTCTTCCCTAATCAAAGTTCACTAATGTACTTAGCAAATTTGGATAAAGTTGAGAAAATAAATATTGAATTATCAAATTTTTATATTATAAATAATCATTTATATATATAATAATATATAATTATAATAATCATAAATAATCCAAAATAGTAAAAATAACCATATACACGATATTTTTGAACCTCTTTTTTCAATATATAAGTAAATTAGAAAAAATACAAGAAAGGTATCAGAATAAGATGAAATCTTAATAACTATTGCAAATTATGAGTATACTTCAGCAATTTGGCGCAAAATCTAGCATTATCTATACACAAACGGTCTGTTTTGTGGATAATTTGGCGTTTTTGTTTGCATGTAACAACCCCAAATTGAAACTAACATTGCATTGGGCCAAAACCTTGACCATTCTCTCTTCTTCAAAATCTCATAAGGTATCCCGAAAATTGAAGTCGAAAGGATATATTCGTTGTTTTTATTTTATTCTAAACATCTTCTTCTCGTCCTGGGCAAAAGTGCCCTTCGACTCAGCCCAACAACATAACAATTACGAGGGCGCAATTACGAACGGTCGTCGACTTTGTGGCTCTCGATCTTGTACGCGCACGTCTCTCTCTTTCTCTCTCTCTCTCTCTCTCTCTCTCTCTCTCTCTCTTCATCTCTCAATCCGTCTCTGAATTCATCTCTCTTTCTCTTTCGTTCAGCGCGTCATAGCTTGGCGAAGACACGAGATGCTCAAGACCCCCGTTTGTATAATTGTGCAAACGAGTATATGCTTCTTCTCGTCGGTCCGACATCGCATCGCTTCTAAAATGGGCCCAAGAAACGCGCCGCCGCGGTTCTCACGTTTGCGTGCCGGTCTTCTCGGTCGCTTTTGCGACGCGCCTGCGAAAAATAAGAGTGAAAAGTATCCGGGGCTGTTACTTTGCCTTCGCAAGCTGACTTCCACGAGAAACACGGGCGAAACCCACCTTAAATACAGGTCACGTGTGTGTTGGCTGGGCGCGATCACGCGTGTTTAAGTCCGTACATTTGCCTGGATAAGGTTTTGCTTCTTCCCGCGCCCGCGCCACCCCCTTCTCACGCTCTGACTCTACGCAGTGTGTAAACCGTATTGACTAAAGTCATCATTAGAAGATTCCAACAGTCTGCGGAGATGAGAAAAGAAAGACAGACCCTCCCTTGGCCTGATTTTCGTTTTACATCATCTTCGTTTTATGTTTTCTTTTTCTCTTCTCTTTTCTTTTCTTTTCTTATCTTCAGAACAAGATCATGCGCCTCTGCAATCCATAAGATTCCGAAACACGAACCAAGCCATCGGTGGGAATCGCGCCCCGAAAATAATAAGAAAGACCGATTAAAAAGCAGCCAATTCAAACGTGACTCATAACAGTATCAGATGCCCGGCTTTTTTCAGCCCAAAATTGCAGGCCGAGGACCTTGGACCTGAGAATCCCGCGCACGAGAAACTTCTTGCGCATTAGTTTTGCATACGACCAAATATAATTGGCCTGATTTGCAGATGAATGGTAAATCTTTCCGTGTATTATTAGCGAGATAAAAGATCAAACAAGTAGGACGATCTTGTTTCAACTTGTCTTGTATTCTTTTACTTTTGGAATTCATCGGTTTTTGATAATACTAGAATGAATATGTTGTGGGTCTGACAAAAGGTTTCGTTTCATTATGCAAAGAGCGTAGCTTTCTTGGACGTTATGGTTCCGGGTAATACAGCTTTTTACCCAGAAATGCAACCATCAATCGTACTCAGTGAAATCTGCCAGAAACGAAAAGGGTGACGACGCTTGCCACCCTTAGTTGGCGTTCTCACTCGAGAGAGACGTATTGATTCGTGCATATGTAATGCTACAATATAGATAATGCCGCCACTGTCCAGCTTATAAAGGATTAATGTCAAGTGTCAAAGTTTAGATGGGCATTGAACATCAGACAACAAGTAGCCCGTGAAACTACCCGATTGATGCTTTTTACAGTCATTTATGGATGTAAAGTTATGTATGCATTACATCATAGAGCAGATGGAATTTTTACGACGGAATTATGCGTTGATCTATGCAAATATATATTTAAAAATTAAAAATACCTTATATATTATTACATGTATTAATGTTATAATTAATAACAATAAAATATTGTTATTGCTAAAATAATTCAAAATTAAAAATTATATATCATCTGAATATGAAGTTCTTGAGAATAAGTCAATGAAAATGATTAAAAATCTTGCACCATTAAACCCCATTTCACAAATTCTTCACTGCAAAAACTCATAAGTTGATAACTATTTCGACTTGCAAATAATTGTAACATTTTTCATGTGCAAGAACTGTGCACTTGTTTTCGCGTCAACGATTTTGTGGCAATTTCGAGGCTGATCCATTCTTCGTCTTCTTTTTCCTTTATTTTTATTTCACTGAAATTTCTTTCGAAAAATTTTGTTCCTCCTTTTGCGAAAATTGCAAGTTTACTGTCTTCCACGATGCACGACGAGGAACGCGTTCCTTTGTCTCTTTATAGTCTGAAAGTGGTCAGCTCTGATGTTTCCAAGTGCTCCGGCAATCTTTCTCTCTGTCTCTCTGTGCGAATCCCCAGCGGATGATGCCGCGAAGAAGTACGGCCGGATAATAACGAGGTTCTTCGCTGTCGTCCCTTTGCGAACAGATGTAATGCGAGTCGTAAAGCTCAAACCTCCCTTCCTTACATTCTTTTTTCTTTTACTTTTTTCTTGCCTCGGTGTCAAATTTGTATGCACCAACGAGCCTGTCTCTCTCTTGTAAGATGATGGCCTCCTCACCTGCTACACGTTTTCTCACTCCTCGGCCTCCCATCGACTCTTATAACAGCGTCATCCGCGGCAAGAACCATCGCAAGTGCACACTTTACGTGTAACTCACTTTAGGAGATGAAATTCACATCAAGTGCGGTTTTCTCAACCCTTATGTCTGAATCTGAAATTATATTCTCTCTTTCACCTCTGTCAAAGTGATAATGTGTCATTTCGAAATTTAAAAAAATATAAATTGGGTCATTTAGAAATATTTTTTTACACGTGAGAGAAAGTGTCACTTTCATCCAACAAAAGAAAAAACTTTCTTTAACTCACACTCTTCTAGAATTAGCAATTTTCCTCCCTAGTTGCGGAATATACTATTTCTATATATACTAGAAGAAAATATTATATTCCGCAACTAGGGAGAAAAGTTGCCGATTCTAAACAAGTGTAAGGTTTGATGCAAGAGCCGAAGGCAACTGCAAAAAACTCACACGAGTCGAATCGGCAATTTCCCAGCATTTGGAATCCGATTAACATTTCAAAATTCTTATTGGTTTTTTGTCCAAATTACAATTAAATTAGAATTTTGGAATTGTAAATTATTGGATTTTATTACTCAATTTCTGATTGGCTAATTCTATTTTGAATGTATATTTTTTATTGTAAATTTCCAATAAGACATATTATTTTGGAAAACATTGTGAAATCACAATACATGTCAATAAAAAATAACTTCAGCTTGGTATAATTTACAATGACTTCCAGTATAATATGTCTTATTGGAAAATTACAATAATCAAAAAATATATTAAAAATAAAATTAGCCAATCCAAAATCGAGCAATAAAATCCAATAACTTACAATTCCAAATTCTGCTTTAATTGTAATTTGGACAAAAAACCAATAAGAATTTTGAAATGTTAATCGGATTCCAAATGTTGGGATTCTTCTTAGTTGAAGACGATATTTTCTCAGCAGTATATCAAAAAGATCTTTTATGCACCTTGGGAGCGGACAAAAGTGGAACTAACCACGCCCTAGGGCGGTAAAAATGCTCTCGGGCTACGCCCTCGAGGATTTTACCGCCCTCGGGCGGTAAGTTCCACTTTACCGCCCGCTCCCTCGGTCCATAAAATAGCGTACCAGCGTCGGGCGCAGTGGCGCCCTCAGCAGTAATATACTATTTTTCTTCGAAAAGTGGGATAAAAGTGACACTTTCCCTCCCGAGGGAGAGAATGTGCTCCTTTCGTCCCACTTTTGAGGGAAAAAAGACGTGTTTTTGATGCACGTGTGAGAAAAAATGATTTAATGTATAATGTTGTCTTAATATCTTCATTAATGAATAATAATATATAAATTTTTAATTTGTGTTTATTTCATATGCAATATTATCGTTATTTTCAGTATTATTGATGGAATTTGTAAGTCTAGTTGATACGAACCCTGCCTCATATGACATATTTGCACTGCCTATATATACAACATAACAATAGTAACTCATATTGTGATGATCGAATTACAAATAATTAAATTTGATAGTTTTGGAAATCCATTATTAAACTCAACGTACACACCTAACTACCAATAAATGTATATTTTTTTTATTGTACACCTAAAGCAAGCACAATTTTTTGAATAGTTTTATATTACTTTACAAGCATGATGAAAAAGTTTCAAATAAATCTAATCGATATTTGAAATTCTGTCCACTTTAACGTTGCAATATCTATGAAAATTGATCCAATACATACATTTTATTAAATGTTATAAAATCAAACATTCCAAACAATGTTATCAAAAAGTTACAAATCATTACTAATTTATAAATTCAATTTTATGAATAATTCATAAAATTACCGTAATTATTAATGTTGTTTAATTTATTCAATCATTTAATTTCATTTATTATTTTGCATTTGTAATATAAATTTATATAATATTTTTATAATGTAAATTAATTTTAGAAATATGAAAGATAAAGTGAATGCATTTGACACAATTTTGTCTTTACTATATATATATAGTAAAGTTTGGAAAATAGTAGTGGAAAATAAAATCTTGTGTATATATAAACTGGCGCAGTTTCTACAAATGAGCATGTTCAGGGGATTAAAAGTCAAAGACCTGCTATGTTTTTTCTGACGCCACAATCTGTTTTGGAAATCGCGTGGAGCAGCAAAGGGTCGGTAATACAAAGTACCACGGTCCTCGCAAAATGCTTGTCCACGGTGTTAAACATGCGCCAACACATTATTTTTCCCTGGGGAGCACGCATTACCAGATTGGCTTGCTTGTGCACGGTTAACATTCACTGGTCTTTTACATTCATGAAGCTTTTATACGGTTGATTTGACTACGCGCTTCGTATTCAAGGCTCTCGATTTGATTTGCATTGATTGGAGTGCTGGGCTCTCCCAATATCCGACTATATGGTTTGCATGTATACGCCCGCGTATGTCGATATATAATACCACTGTGTTATATCAGGGACGCGAATTTGTGCAGTGTTCAAAAAACGATACCTAAATTGTAAAATATATATAGAAAATAGTACACTGACTTTTACAAAACGTATATCTATGTGTCATCTGACAGATTATGAATTGAATAAGAAACTTGAATTGGCTGAAATTACTTCAACTATTAGGACTAGCAAAAGTAACAAATTATAGTAATAATATTATTCATTATTTGAAATAAAAAATGTAAATGAAATATTTTATTAAAACACATATTTCACAATATTCTCCTTTGTTACAGCATATTCATCATTTTAATGCTAAATTAAATTACACCATCCCAATTATTTTATTCAATTAATTGTTCAATTTATGTTGAAATTATTAGAATATATCGTATGAAATTAAACAAATCATTCGGAAACGTTGATGTAATTAAATTTAAATTTATATTACAAAAACGTTGATTTCTTTTAACGAATATAAATTTTAAACCAAAATCGAATTGATATTTAACAGTAAATGTCATGTGGCGTGTAGGTAGCGGAGTCGATGATTAATCGATAGCCGCACTAACGTGAAAACGATCTTTACAATCACTTTTGATCTCCTAAATGCACGAAATCTATATCTGAATGACGATCAAAAATGTTCGCATTCAAATTATAAGACGAACCCGTGTAAAACCACGGTCATTAATAAAAGTTCTATTCTCGTTTATAACACATAATCGTGTTGATATTGTCGCACATCGTTCACGGCTGCATCATTATATCCTTCCAACAGTTATTCATAATGTCGTCATAGTGTCATTTCGGATGTGAGGTCATAAGGGTGAAGATTTTGCAATATATAAAAAAAGAAGCTTTCATTCTTGTACTTGCTGTAAATGGTATAATTTATGTCTCATCTACCGTCTTCAGCTGTTAAGTTGAGTTTAATATATTTTCAGTGACAGGTTTCTTATGAAATGCATTTGATGATCTTGCGCTCAAAAGTTTGCATCTCTTTTGTATATCTCTTTGCTTAATATCGACAGTGTAATTTCAAAACAATTTCAACATACAAATGTTGTTTCATTGTTGTAAGATACAATAAGAATATTTGAATTATTTTCATCTTTATCATTTACTTGTTTTTTCGCAACAACATTTAATTTTGCATTATTCTTTTTGACTGTTTTATCCGATTTTTTTATCAATTTAATTCTTTTATCTAAAAGATGTTATTATTGGCCTTTGGCTTCTTTAACATTCGATTTTTCGTCCAAATTTTTTATCACAAATTGCATATCTCTTGTCACAATCATATTCCGTAAATAATGTAAATCCTCTTTTAGATCAGCAATTTCTGCATTTAAACATAAATGTTGCCACTCAAAATATAAACACTCATCTTTTAATGATTTTGTTCTCTTCATTATTATTTATATTTTCTTATTGCCAGAGTCCAAAACTAAATTATTGATTTGATCGATGTCTTTTCTCTGGATAAGAATTGCATTTGATGCATCATCTCGATAGCCTAAACAAGATAATTCGTTCTGTCCCATTTGTAAGACTAATTGTATTTCCAAATTAAAATCAAATTCCTTCCTATCATTTTCAACTTGAATTCTTTGATTGTTCAGTCTCGTAATTATTGTATGATATTTATTAATAGTTATCTTATAATAAAATTCAACAATATTGATTTCTCTTATTTCTGTTTCGACAGCTTTTAATTGAAGTTCCATTTGAATCTAAAAGATAATCAAAACATTATTTTTCATAATTTAGATTAATAATTATAAACCAATAATAATTAAAATTATGCCTTCTGTTTTCTATGTGAACAAAAATGTTCCCATTGAGTCGTTGTTATATTTGCTGGAACTTCACTTGTTCTTGCATTCATTGAATTTAGTGCATTAAAATAAGTACAAAATATTTGAAGTAAAAATGATAATTTCTTTGACAGTGAAATATTCTTTTCTAAATGCAGCAAAAAACTGCTTGGAAACTGTTTGAACACCATTTTTGGACGTTTTTTGTAAACGTTAGTAAGTATTTTGAACGACTTTTTTCCGAAAGAAATAAATTTGGCTTTAAATGCCTTATCAATAGCTTCGCTTTTAAAATTCAACACTTCTTTTTGTAAATACAAATCAGATACAATGGAGAATATAAGTTTCAATTTTCTCATCAAGTCAGTGATTTGTGTTCTTCGTTCTTCAATTTTTTCTTCAATCAAACTGTCTTGTTCAAAATATTTTACACAACGTGCATAATTTAATTTATTCGCGAACCATTCTTAATTGTAGCTGAAGAATTGCTGATTAAACCTTGATTTTCGTCTAAATTAAAATTAAAGAATATCATAAACGTATTTACATTTTTGTCTACTTAATTTAAATAAGTAACATTGCAGCAAAAGAAAAACAAAAAAAAACAAAAAAAAAACAAGTTTTGACCTACTTCAGCCAAGATCTTTTGATCTCATGGCAAACTTTTCATTTCCTTCTTTGCATTCAAGCATGATCGTTTTATATCGCAATTCAAGAATTTTTCGATACTTTTCACGTTCGCTCTTTAGATATTCAACGTCTTTCTCGTACTGTTCAACAATCAGCTTTTCCTCATCGGTAAAGTCTTCTGCGTTTTTATTCAGCATGCATTTTGGTTTTTCTATATCCCATTTAGTGGTATCCTCCCACCGTGTTTCTAAAACTCCATCCATCATTGCATCCAAAGCACGTTCGCAAAAATTATCATTGAATATTTGTCACTGATACTGATCCTTTTTTGCTTGTTAATGTAGCAAAATTTCTTGGGATGATGATACGTAAGGTAGAATCGATATTTCATGATCATCGACAGTAATTATGCTTTCGGGCCTTTCTTTACTTTGCCAATCTGGAAACGATGGTATGGATGATAGGGTTTGGTTAAACATAGACTGTAACTCTGTATTGATATCCATTATTTGATTAATTCTTTCCAGTGTTACACGCAATTCTTGTTCCTTCATTTCGTATAGTTTTTCAAATAAATCATTAAAATATTATTTTAATTTGGTACAATCTTGACGAATCATTTCGATATTTTCATTTTTATGCATGTAAGACAATGTTTCACATTGAGAAGTAATTGAGCTTAGATTAATAAAACGATAAGTTGTTAAACCTAAAAAAGGATTAATGTTGCTTGAATGATGTACACATAATAATAAATTTCAATAAATAATCTTAATTTACCTTCTAAGAATCTTTGATTTTGCATATTCACAGAATCGTATTTATTTATACTGTTTATATTATACTTACAGTTCTTAAAATATCGATTTGTAATTTCGTTTGCATTAATTGATTGATTTTTGCATGCATTATCGATTGACAATCAAACTTATTTGTTAGAGTAGATCTATTAGTAACAAATTGATTGTCACTAAAAATTCTTAAAAATATTGCATATTTCCCCTAGTGGAAAAAGAAGTCTGGATATAATATGGATATAGTCTGGATACACTTTGCCAGACTATATCCAGACTAATTTTTCCACGCGGGTCATAACATTTCTGCAGTGTCTTTTTCAAGTGGATAATTCCAAATTGCCAGATATTGAACAAATAGATTTTTCTTGAACATTTTGCGAATCCCAAAAATTATTCTTTATCCACTTAGCAACGTTATCATAAGCTTCGCATTTTGCCTCTAATTCTAATCGTCTATTTTCTTGCTCATCTTAAATAAATAACATTCGTTGTAATTTTTATTATTTATTGCAATAATTATAATTCTTAATTCTTATTTTATTAATAAAAATATACCCAATCTAAATCAAATTTCAGTAAAGGTAACTGTTCCAGAGTAGAACACTGTTTTCATCAATCATATTTTAAATTTTTTCTTTCAGTTTCTGCAGATCATTGAGAATTGCATTCTTCTCCATTTTATACTTTGTCTCTTCTGCTTTTATTTGTTCATTTTTAAACCAATCTGTCCATGAAATACCGTCATCTATTTTTTCAAACTGTTTTAATTATAAGTTTAACATGTCTTTAACCGATGAACGGAAGTTCTGATAATCATAACGAAATTTTGCTTTCATTTTTTCACGGTTATGTAAAACTTTCAAACTATCCGAATTTTCTGAAGTCAGTTTCATTCCAACTATAGTACCATTATATCCCAGGGATACAACAGTATCGCCCGCATTATTCATTATTGCTTTTCTTGAACCAAAATCTCTTCTGTGATGAGAATTTACCGTAATTTTGATTTTTGGATTCATTATTTCTTCGATAATATTATATCCGTCCAATGCACTAGTTATGATCCACATTTTATCAGCAAAAATTGTAGCCAAACGAACTTCATGTCCAGTTGATAAAATTTGTAATATTTCCATTTCTTTTTCTTTGAAAATATCAAATATGTAGATAAATCGCGATAGATATGGTATTCCCATTACCAAAAGTTTTTCTCCATTTACGAGGTATAAACTTTGATAATGTTGCTTAATATAATAGAATTTGTTGTATCTACAAAGTTTAATGACTTCTCTTCAAGTTTTCTTCTTATAAAAGCACAGTTTGTTTCCAGCAGTTGTTTGTTTCAAATTATTAAAAAGTATACCTAATTTTACATTATTTAATTCCGTGTAAAACAATATATCGACAATTTCTTGTTTTGTTTTTAATTTTCCTATAATGTCTATATCTATTTTCTGTGAAAAAGATGCAGTAACAATATCCTTGATTTTTACTTGCAAGGAGTACATATCTGAAATTAAAAATTTGTTATAAAATTACTTTTTAATATAAGTATATAAATTCTTATATATATAATAAAATATTATTTTGTTTCAATGAAATTATACTTTCCACATTGTGTGATCTTAATCAAATCTAATACACAAGATTGTACGAAACAATTTCTTATAATTTTAGGATTTTCCGAATCCAAAAAACTATCGTCACTTGTCTTTCCGCAGATGTCGCTATAATCACTGGATATTCCAGATGGGAAGACAAACCATCCAAATCCGAGTTCATCTTCAAATCAATTTTTCCTCTTTCCAAACCGCTGAATGATTCCATTACAGTTACTCAATTTGATTGAGGAATTGCCACAAAATGAAATGTCCAAGGATATACAAAATCAATATGTTTATAATTCACTCCATAACATAATGTTATCTCTTCAATTGGTACCTGCTGATCTTTTGTAAAATTCAAATAAACCAAATAACCTTCTCTTGCATGATAAAACAGACGGTCATTTGCAAATGGATAAGCCGTTAAGGAATAGAGTTTCATATCAGTTTTAATATACCAATCCGATCACCACTGATCCTTCTGTTTCTTTCGATAAAATCGAATTTGACAAAAAGTCGTTTTCACGACAATTCCTTGTCGAAACCAACAAATCACCGAAGGTTCAATTTCGGAACAAGCGAAAACTGTTTCCACAGTGCTGCGAAAAGACAATTCGACTGACTTCAGTGCCGTACTGGTCACTCAAATAAACGTGACCACGATTGTCGACAATCGCTAACAGAGGTTTCTTTCCATCGAGACACTAGTCGATTCCATAAGCCATCGCATCATTTGGCAGTTGAACTTGATTCTTCGATAAGGAAAAGACCTTTTTCACTATCGTATATTTCCCAAACGTAAATTTTACCAGACAAAATTCCTAATTGTGCAACAAAAATTGGTTTACTGTAGGAAAAGTTCTTAGACATTGACTGAATGGTTCGGCATCGGTGATCGATGATATTACTTGAGCGACTTTTTCTCCGGTTGTCCATTTCCAAATTGTACAATGAAATTCCGGACAGGAAGACAATGACAACAACAATTTGTCCGCGGCAAAAGTTGTGGCTAAATAAACTTATATCACATCCATTTGTGCATTCGCTGATTTTGTCAAATGACGGATAGGAATACACGAAAATTTGTGGATTTACCGATTTTTCAGCATAAGCGAATATGTCGATGATACTATGACCAGAAATACAGCAAGCTCCGTCGCCAGTTTCTGGTGATGAACACTGTCGAATTGTTTGACTTTGAGTGGAAATGTTGTAAAAGATAATATTCATTCCAGAGCACCATGCTAGAGTATTCTTGCCGATCCCTGCAGTTTCTTGAACTCGCTCGCCACGGATCCAGCTGGTCATCGAAATTCCAGTTGTCATTGTAAGGTTATAAATTAAAATAAAAAAATATAAACAAACTGAATTATGCAGACTGAAGTTAGACGCGCTTGTTTAAAGAACCTTAAGTCAAAGTTTCTTCATTCGAAAACATTTCATTCTTTCTTCATTCAAAATATTTGTTGAGTTAAATGTTGCAATTTGACTTGTCATAATACATAACGACAAAACAAAATAAAAAAAAATGTAAATAGAAAGAAATAAGATGAAAATTAAATATCGGTGCCATTAGTCGTCACCAAGATTGTGGCTTGAAAATTACGAGTTTGGCAACGATGAGATAAAAGTTGATTAGAAACGCTAGTAGATGAAGCAATGGTATGTAAAGACCCCCATAGCGTGGCGTGATGAGGTCAATCCACGGGGAGTCAGTCGAATGAGGACCGATCGAAAAGTTATCCTTACGCCGTGATATACGGCCCACGCTTGTATATACTCGGAGTCGGTCGCTCTGACATGGTTGACTCGACTGACTGACCCCGCACGACTGTTACCGAAGCGCCTGTCTTGCCGTTTGCCGACTTGACCGCGTGCTTATATTACTGCCTACGAATAAGCCCGATTCTACTTCTTCTTCTTCTTCTTCGTTTGTCATGAATGGATATATACTTCAAGCATCGTTAAAGTGACACCTGCTGCGACGTAGATTTGCATAACTATATTGTGCCCACATTAGCGGCAAACTCTAATGCCATTTTTCT
The DNA here is from genome assembly GCA_022817425.1 of Gryon sp. ZL-2020. Taxonomy (NCBI): domain Eukaryota; kingdom Metazoa; phylum Arthropoda; class Insecta; order Hymenoptera; family Scelionidae; genus Gryon; species Gryon sp. ZL-2020. The sequence continues at coordinate 16,761 of JABFPJ010000790.1, read as the reverse complement.
ACATTCAATAATCAAAAGTGTTTCTTTCTGCATTAACTTTTTTTTGCATGGATTCATTTTTCGAGATGAAGGAATCAATCAGAGATCAATGACTACGAAATATATCGTTACATCAGTCAATTGATTGCTTATGTCCCAGAGATAAGTGAATGATTAGCTTGGCCTTTTTAGTCTGTTGATTTGTAGATACAAGTTGTATTCGAACCTGGCGTTAATTAAAAATAAGAATATATTTTAGCGAGTTTCTCGTATGATTATTTATTAATTCGATTACAAAACTTCGTTACACTTAACTGTAAAGCCATCCAGCTGAAAGCAACACTTTAACTTTCAATAAAATTTCATCCGATCGTTTAATGAAATTGGCAAAAACGTTAATTATTTTTCATCAATTCCCACCCTCTCGCAAAGCTGACCTTGCCCCACCCTACAAATTCCTCGGTAAATCGCCGTTGCACCTTACCGTAATCGGTACACATGTATAGTACCTATTCAGCAGCCCGAGCCCCACCTATATCTCGCGCCTTAAAGTATTCAACCAAAAAGAACCAAAAAAAAGCCAAAAGATGGACGCAATCTAGAAGATCCTTCAACTTATCTCAAGAATCTAGTAATAAACTCTTCATTCGGTAATATAGCACTTGGTGCGCCGCAGCGTTATTGCAACAAAAATGTTTTTCCAATAGGCCTTATGCACATGACTAATAACAACTTTGTTAGCCATCGTTAACGCTTCCAGAAGGCAAAGTCGAACATCCGGGTCGAATGTTCCAAGTACGAAGAACAAGACGAAGGAGTTGAAGGATCACGTCAAGAGGATGGCACGGTGAAAGAGAAAAAGTGCAAAAAAAGGAAGTCAACGATGTGAAGAAGACGAAGATGAAGAAAAAGAAGATGCAGAAGAAGTTCGTGTGATGTTGTGCGGCGAAATCGGTTGCTTATACTATGAAAAGTAACATTCATCGGCGGGCTTTTCGCGACACGCAAGTATTGGTCAGTGTCCTGCAGGTTCACGTAACACGCATATATATATATAAATATATATATACTTGACACGCGTGCACAAATACACACATTGGTCGTAGCTGCACGCGAAACAGAGTGTGGGAACTGTCGGGGATGGCGGGTAGCATTTAATCAGAGCCCGCGGAGCGGAGTTTACAGTATAGAGGTATATGGTTCGGTTAGTTTTTGCTTGGGTGGTTGCTTGGAAATTGGCGCCAAATTAGTAAGGAGACGAAGGCAAGGCGAGGCTTCGAACTCCAGTGCCTTGGGCTGCGTGACGCGAGACATTAAAAGTAACCTCTGCTCTTATGCACTCCTCCTTTTCTTTATCTTCTTATTCCCTCGCTTCTGCTCGTTCGAAATATGCTTCTTCTCGCATTCTCCTTTTCCTCTTTCTCTCTCACTTGAATACCGCCTTTTACTCATTCACTATATGTTCTCCGTTTGCGTATTGCACTTCTCTTGCCACCGTATACTTCAATCGAATCATTTATATTGCTTTATCGTATTCATTCCAAAAATTGTATTATACTTATTCCATGAGACGTTCAATTAACCCCACCAAAAGAAAGCTCCACGGCTAATGTTGTTATGCTACAAAGGTAAAGATCCTTTTTCATGACACTCATGTTAATAATGATGTATAATCAATCATTGTAATTTGATTCCAGACACGTTTGTTCCAAAATTTAAAAGACTTTCAAAATGTGTTTTGTACGTGTAATGGACTTGATTCTCAGATCGTTAAGTTAAATCAACTCAGTCCTAAACTAAGTTTTAGGTTCATTAGGTATGATTTTTATAAACAAAATTATAAATGTGATTTTAAATGAGCAACATTTTATGTACTGATTCAATAGAGTAAAGTAACTTTTGCAATATCAAAAAAAGATAAACAAAAAGAGAATGTACTTAAGTCATTTGATGTGACTTTGAGGCATTTCGAACTTTGAACATCTTTGGAAAGCTTTTGCGCATTTGTTATATAGTGGAATGTAAAAACGCCACTGCTACCCTTTTTGGTCTCTTAAAGAAAATTTGTAACAAACCTCTAACGAGTGAAACATTTTTCAGGTAAAGCAAAAATGTTTTCTTTTTTCTTTTTTCACTTCATATATATATGTAACCCAGAAGCTTTTCGTTGATGTTTAACTAAGTTTAACTGAAGAGAATAAGCAACAAGGCACAGAACTTGCCGCAGACTGGCCGTAGTATAATCATGGCAAATGTAAGAGCATGATCAAAAAGGATTCGCACTTGCAAAATTTACCACGCGCAATTCTCAATTCTCTTCAACGAACGTAATGTACAGTTTTATCCGTGTGTATACGTGAACAGAAGATCTCCTCTCTAACTTATACCTCATAATCACTTGACGCATTCGAGCGAGAAAATGTTGATTATAGGATCATGATCTTTTTTAAATGATACCCCCTTGAAAATGATGATATGACAGTTGTTATTAATCATTAATTATTTGATGGTATGATCAGTAATGATCAATGAATGAAACATTGTTTCTGTTAAAAATAGTAAATTATTTTAACTGCATATCACATACGACTATTCATGGAATTAAATAAATATTTTTGTAAGATCGTAATTTTTTACTTTAAACATATAAAGTCATTATAAAGCAATTTTTCCGGAAAAATAATATATTGCTCGAAATTATTTTATTACAGTCTTATAGATTTTATCGCGTAGAAGAAGAAAATTAAAATATGATCAAAATGTTAATTCAAGTGTAGTTGACTGATTTTATAACATAGAATTTATTTTATGCATTTTATGTAGCGTAAAAAAGTAATGTCTCAATTAAAAATAGTAAATTCTGGGACTTAATAAACGTGTATAATAAAATAAAAAAAAATTAAGACTTTATCAAATTGAGTAATAGCTATAATTATAATAAATTTTCTGGATACGAATAACTGTATGTAATAATTGCAATATATATATATTTTATGTGTAGTTTATTATTCGTGAAAATTACATTAAAATCCGATTTTATTAGATAACGAATATATCAATAATAGATTGATGTTTACTTTTATTGAATTTGATCATTATATTATTATATAATAATCTACACAGTAGTAAATATTCTACTTTTATAATCTATTATATGGAAAAAATGTGTTTCTTGCGTTTATTCACTTTAATTAATATACATGTGGCTTTCCCATAAAATCTCTATAACATCTCTATAATATCCATATGACATTCGCTATAACACAAGAAAATAATTACTTCAAAATTTTGTTGAAATCGGTTCGGTAGATTTTGCGTAATTGTCATACAAAAAAACATTTTCAATTTTATATATTATTATACTCAGAGATATTTGATATGAATGTTTAGTACAAAAAATACTAATTATGAAATATAAAAGAAAACAAACACAATTTAATATGAAATATAGTAAAATTACCCGAGAGGAAATTATATTAGGATTTGATCTGGATTTATTTTGGAAATACTATGTATAAGGAGCGTTATACAGATCTCTTCCAGATCTATTCCAGAGCTGGAACTAATCTGGAACTGGCTGGAAACGATCTGTATAACGCTCCTTATACAGACTATTATTTCCAAAATGAATCCAGATGAAATCCACACTTCATTTCCACTCGGGTAAATTTAAAAGTCTTATTTTTCAAGATTACACTAATCATTGCTAAATTGTATATCTAATGTTACTATGTTTCATATTAAAATGTGTGAGTTTTCCTTGATATTTTATAATTGGTAATTTTTTAAGTAAAAATTCATATCAAATGTCTCTGAGTGCAATAAGGATAAGGAAGTAAGGATACTATAGAATATTATAGTACTTCCATATATGAGCTTACATATATAGTTAGAAATATATACAATAAACAATCTAAATTACATTCTTACAGTACACAAAACTTTACTCTATGAATCAGTAAGATCAAAATTAATTAACAAACCATAATTAGATCGTTAAAAGCCAAGTCGATTAAGTTTAGTTCAAGTTGAAAAATGTATGATATTTAATTGCAATAGAAACAAGATCATAAAACAGTCGGGAAGCTTTGAACAATACTGTTATTAACAAGTAATATTCAATTACAGGTTAATATACTTGTTAACGTATAGATCTGATTTTTTGTCCGCAATAAAACTTCATAGAGTATATCTCCGTGTTTCCCCCATGTAATTTTTTTTGCTTAACAATAAACAACAGGAAACATTTAACAACTCCATATGATGTATTTTGTTAGCATTTACAAAATGATGAGAGGCTGTCGTTTATATCGATAAAAATGGCTCGATCTTCCCACGAGTGTATCGCAAAAGTCTACAAACTATATATATACAAACTGATTAGCTCGCGAAGTCAATTATTAAATCGTTCCATTTCTCAGATCAAACGAAGCAGGTATAATGCAATGTTAAGGGATAATTACCGAACTGTCACTGTCATAGAAATCGTCGCGATAAGTCGCTCTGATCGTTAAATTGAGCCGCTTCCACGTATAATCCTTATAATGTGTGTATATATGCTGCACGCACATAAACTCGACGTAGATCTTTCTGGGGTATAAACTTTGCAAGAGCGCGGGAAAAAGTCCGCGATTTCATTATCGTTGAAAATTACTTCTAACTGCATCGTCCGGCCGGAAAATAATTTATTATATATATTGATTGCACCAGATCCTGGCGTGCGATATTATTTTGTAACTCTTCTTTTTTTTAATCCCCTCAAGGGATATTTTCTACTTTGATGTCAAGTTTTTTTGCAGGTCCAATGATCAACTCTGACATTAGACGTAAACGTCGTTGAAAGTTTGATCAAAAAGTAGCGGTTCTATACGAAATTTGAATGCAAAAATAAATGTTTCCGCGAAAACAATATGATGTCCAATCAAAGTTATTATACATCGCGCGTTAGAAAGGAACAAAAAGGGAAAAAAGTAACGATGAGCAAAAAAGTCATTTGGATGTTGGTTTCATTCCAAATCCGAGAACACAATTTAACAAATTTGATGGTAGCTTGAAAAAAGGACGAAAAACAACGACAGGAAAATCATTCGATGATGATGTGTCTGTGGTGTCTAACAGCTGCATTTTGCTGCTCTTGCATGTGTTCCAAAAATTCTAGTAGATTATAGATGCGTCGCAGTGATCACAGACAAAACGTTTAAATCGCTAAACGTCAAATTACGTAGTTCAATCTACGGCCTGCCATTAAAAACTAATAACATACACTACCAATGATAGGAGCTGCGCGCAGAGAGCCATAATTGCGCACGACAGGTCGTTGATTTTAATTGTGAAACTTTGCGCAGACATTCGGGTTTTAATATATAAATATAAATGTTGGGAATTAAGTCAAATCGTTTCATTCAATCAAAATATAAAATAACTTTTGAACAAAAAATAATATTAAACATTAAGAAATAAGTTTTGCAAATTTACCTCGTTTAGTTGCAAAAGTAATACAAAAATAGTATATGATTTACAATGTATATCTAACAGTAAATCCCTAGCTTCACCTGGGTGTTAATTGTAATAAAATTTAGCATATTGTATTCCTAACATCCCTAACATCCTAACATTCCTTTAACACCCCTGTGACATCCTTGCGACATCCCTATCACATCCTGACGGCATCCTTATGACATCCTTATGACATTTCTATCATATCCCCTTGGGGAGAACTCTATAAGACAGACAAATGTTTTTCTAAAAATCAAGTGTATATATGTATCGCACAACTACAACTTCGAAGGCCTAATGCTATTTTTCCTCAAAATTTGATAAAAACCGATTCAGTAGATTTTACATGATCGACATGCAGACAAACAAACATACTATCAATTTGATTCAAATTTAAAATTATATTTGTTTTTAATTGGCCTAGTATGGCTGGCCGTTGGAGAAAAGGCGCCGTTTTCTTTATCGGCCTAAGAGGAGGCCGGCCGTTAGACAAATAGACGGTCTTTTCTCTATTTGCTTAAATTCTGTAGAAATTATAAACAATTATTCCATCCACCGGCATTTAGCTAAATGCCTTGACTTTTCACTAAATGCCTGATTTGTCTAAATGCCTATGGCATATATATATTAATTAGATATAACGGTATACACAAAAAACAAGCCAAGTACAAAAGTTTTCTTATACTTGGCCAGAGACACTATCGTGTCTCTTGATAGGTTAATATAAAAACTGCAAAATATGGAAAAACAATTTGTTGCAAAAAGTAAAATAAACTATACAACATAAAATTATTGAATCAATTTCATAAAAAAATAAAAATTACACTTTTTCAAAGTGCCGTCCACCTTGAACCGGTTGATGAATAAACTGTGCGTGTGATTTTTCGTAAGGTCAGCGCGGCAATTCTTATATGACACTTGAAACTCAAAAGAGCAGAGCAATAAGCGCTAAAGGACACATATCTCATTTCGACAGATCGTGCTCGATCAATGACACGTACATTGACCCTCGCGCTCGTTAATCACGTGCCTCGATCGGCACAAAAAATGATCATTACTTTTTGGACGTTCCGCAAATACGTGTGTGCGCGCGAGCGCAAAAAGTTCTCCAAACTCGAATAGTTTGACGAAAGCAAATAAGTATATTAAAATGCATTTTTTTAATCACATCATGAATCATTTTGATTCTACACGACTGTAATTAATTAATTCAATCAACGTTGACATGTACCAAAAAAGTCTAAAAAACTTTTTTTATATATATGTAAAAGTTAATTTATTTTAGTAATTATTATTTGAATTAAGTTCTTATAAATATTTTATTAAATCCTAAATCAAGTTTGATCGACGTTTATCCGACGTTTCGCAAAATTTAAGTTAAAATAGGAGAACAAACATCGGTTAAATTGTAAAATAAATTCACGAAAAATTGTACAAGTATTTTTGAAAAGCGTTATAAACCACCAAGCCACAATCAACTTTTTAAGCAGCAAATCCAAACGCGAGCCAACTTTGTTCGGGCAATTCATTTGCCCACGATTCACAATACCTCTCACCGACTTACTTAAATCAATTGCATAAACTACCCTTGCATCAAATGAAAAAAAAATCGGCCAAACTAAAAAAGAACTCGACTCATCTAAATTGGCGCTGCGAAAACCTACACTTAATTACATCTTCTTATACCCACACATATACTTCTACTTATTAGAATCTCGACAAAGCGCACTTTTTGAAAAATGATCGAAAAAGTCGACTCGGCTGGCTAAGTTTCATAAACAACCTCGGGAGAAATACGCCGTGTTATAGCACAAAGTTATATAGCCCCGAACAAAAGTGTCAGCGCGTAACAATGTTAGCGCGTTGATCGGTGGTGTCAAAGTTTCGACCACACAAGATGCTTTTCTCAAGCCGTCGCTCTTTGCCGCGAGAGACGAAAGAGAGAGATGAAAAAAGACCGCGCACATAAACGACGCGGATTTGTATTCGTATTAAGTCTCGAGAGACACAAGCGGCGCATGCATGACGCGGTGACGATGAGATATGAAGCTACCGCAGTCCTCTTTGTGTCGCCTTGAATACCCCTTAAATTGAGCTTCCAAGCTACCGACGAGAAACCAACTTTATTTTTTGCAAAAAATGAAGTTGGTAAATTATATTTATATATATATGGTCGACAGAACTTACATATAAAGTTACAACGCAAATCGCTTCTAATACTGAATCGCACAGAGAGAGAAGAGAGAGAGAGAGAGAGAGAGAGAAAGAGAGAGAGAACTGAACACGAAGCCACATTGTACCTAATGATGTTAATTATCATCAGTTGAATTGACGTCAAACGAATAAATGTAAATTAATTCAGATTATATTATTAAATTAATGCTCGATATGAAGGGTATCATTTACTCGCGAATGATTACACGAGCATATTATCTCGAGTGAAAACAAGATTACAACGAATTAATGTATAGATTTTTCAAGCGGTTTATTATATATATAGCAGAAGTCGATCTTAGAAAATTTCTAATAATTTACTATGATTAGGGTCTTTTTTAATCGATTTTTTCATATTTCAATGTATATTTTTGTAGAAAATTAAATGAAATTAGTTTTTAAACAAAGTAGAAAAAACTTAAGAAAGTCTAAAATATAAGTTTGAAAAGAATTTTTCAAGAAAAAACATTAAAAATATTTTATTTTTTCATTTACTCAGGTTGATTGTAAAACCGGTATATATTGACACTTTTAAAACTGTCAAAAGACTTTTTTTATGCAGAAATTGCACTGTATAATTACACATTTCCCGGATTTCGTAAATCTGTCATGTCCAGATTTGTCGCGGAAACGATTAATTGAATAAACTATTATCGGCACCACATTGAATATCAACTTTATTCTAATTATAGTATATGTTATGTCGTGCTGAAATTACATCACATGATCAAATTATGTAACGCAAAAAATATGTTATGACGAAGCACACACAAATTACACAAATTCTAAAACTAACATATTTTGATGATTACAAATTCATTATTGATATCTTTCTGATCATTCGTATACTTTTGCATTAATATGTCAGACTTAATAGTAGTTATTATAATAAAAAATTATATGAAACAATTTAAATAAAAAATGATCATTATAATAATTGTTTATTATTATTGCATTCTTAAATTAAAGTTTTATCTAATCATACTGAATACAATTAACATTAAAAATGAACAATTTATATAATAAACAAAATCATAGTAAACATTATTAATTATTTTATTTTTGCTTTAAATTAATATCGCTATTAAAATAATAATGATTCGAGCTAATAAATGATGAATTTAAACAAGAAATCATGAAACCGTCATTATATTATACATTACAAAGGATAAATATATGACAAATCTAGAACAAGAAGCAAGCACACAAGCTTGTCATTAATATAAGCCAGAGGAGTTATTAATAATCCGTTAATGAGGGAGCCTTCGCTACATTGTGTATCATTTGTGCGTGCGTAGCTTCACGTCAGCTGGAATCGTGTGTGATGCCTGTGAACATGAAAAGACCAACATAAATTTACAGATTAACGAGAAAAAAAAAGTAAGAAGGGGAAAGAATTATTATAATACAAAAACATATCGAATAATGTGTGAACAATAACAATGCCAGACTCTAATACAAAATATACTCATAAATTACAATTCCAAAAACGAAAAGACAACTTTTGTTAATACACATTTTTCGGTACCATTTTTCTTGACACCTGAATTTAATATAATTCTACGTAATTATATGAAATTAGAAAGTTATGAAGCATATTATTATGATATTTAATAACATTAAATATATCGGTATGCGATAATTTCGTTTATTAGCACGTTTTATACGTGATATATAATTTTAATTTTTCCACAAATTCCCATAATGCATGCTTTATATAAGATCTTTAATCGCATTTAATCAATCATTATTTCGTCGAGGGAAAAAACCTTCATTTCATAATATTTTACATTTAACAAGTACTTTGACATGTGTTCTTAAAAGATGTATATAAAAGATTTGAATTTCTGCAGTCAAACTTTTTTCTACAGCTACATTTCCTATTAAAAAGAATCCTATATTGTCCATATATTGTTAATATATTGACAATATATTTCCTTACAGAACAAAATATATTTCAAAATGTACGCACAAATATATGTCAAATAAATAAAATATATTTTCGGCAAAAAGTCTTGAAAAAAAAGTCAAAAATATATGTATAAATATGCGTGAAAATATATCTGTGGTTAAAAGGCAAAAACAGGTAACTCCATTTCATTTTTGTCAAAAAATTTGAGTTTAAATGTATTAAATATCGATTTAGGAGTTTTGAAAAAGTACATGTTTTTGTAAATTATTTTTTTTTGACGTATTCGAAAGACATTCCTCAGATGGATTTGATGTAATTATAAGCATAAATTAAACATTAAGCTACATATTTAAAAAGTACAAAAAATGGAGTTACCTGTTTTTGCCTTTTAGCCACACATATTTAAAATATATTTCTGCATAAACTTTCAAAATATAATTTCCATCGCGAGAAATTATTTTTAGCACATCATGTATTTTTCATATATTTACAATATATTTGTAATATATTGACAATATATGAACAATATATTGACAATATAATTTATATTTCCAGATTTGAATCCTAGACTAGATTAGACATTGGATTAGACATTAATATGGCACTTTACAAAAATTATTTATATATAATGTCAATATATGATCTATATATAATTAATATGTGGTCAATATATAGTAAATATATGGTCAATATTTGATTTCTTAAATAATATATTGTTAATATATGTTTTATGTATGGACAATAATGATCCTTTTTACTAGCTTCTCTTATTCGTCAGATTTAATATAAAGTGCATATCTCGCAGAACATGATAAATACAAGTGTTGGAAACAAGGGGACGGGAGAAATAGAAAAGAATAACATGGATTGTCCCTAATTAAATGAGAACCCCTGTTTCAAAGGTAGGAACGCCCACGCTATGCATCAAGCATAAATGTAGATAGGCAATGCTGCTGCAGACGAAGAAGACGAAGAAGAAGGTCCTCGAAAAGATATAGCATCGGCTTCTACGTTAGTTAGGGTCAGCTATCTTGAGCGACCCATCTCCGCCTATCCAATCACACACCAAAGCCCCGCGTATGGCACGCAAGCCCGGGTAATACACGGTGTCCCAATTATCTCGTACACGACAGCACGCGGGGCCCCATACTCAACCTCTCCTCCCTTTTTGCCTTTAACACCGGTTTTGCTTCGGCGTGAGAGCATTTTCTTCGTTCCCTCTGTTACACGTTAACATCAATAAATACACTGTGCACTTTGGAGGAATTCTTTCCTTCAATTACGCGCCACGCATTTTTTATTGTACACTCCGATGTAAGATAAATGTTCCAAAGTCGTTACAACTATGTTATGCCGATTAAAGTGATTACCCGCGGTATCATCCGCTTTTACGATGAGAAATCAAAATAATAATTCATATATAAACTGAGCAGATCAGTTTTTTGTAATTAATTTAATTGGGTAATGGTAATCGAGATTTTATGGTGAGTTTTGGAGATCGTTTATAGGGACCATGAATTGGTCGCAAACACAAATTAGATGTTGGTAAAAAAATATTTATTACAATGTTAATATTTTTTCGATTGTTTTTCATATGCTGACTTATGTCAGACTCGTTTCAGATTATATTAAAAGATAGTTGACGTATAATAAATAAAATCTATCATTCACTTATCAAATCTATCAAAGTGTATCTTGTTGCAAAAAAGCGAAGATAAAAATCTACAACAAAGTTACATCATCCCTAAATGAAAAATTAAAAAAATTGACTTTTTTGAAATAAATGAATTAATCAATGTCATAATATAGATAACACTGAATTATGCATAAAAAATATTGTAAGTTTAACAATATCATTATGGTGGATATTAAAAAAATATTTATATATACATATAAATTCGATAACTATGGTTTTTTACTACATCATATTTTAGTCGAAATGAATTGACAACAAAGAAATAACACAAAAAATCGTAAACTAAACGAAAAACACTTTTGACACGTATACCAAATCACGATTATGTTAATTTCCTAGTCCAAAATCGAGGGAAGAAGTAAAGTTCCCAGGGGTTCTCAAGGTAGCCTACACAATTTGAGCGTGAATTAATTTTTTGCACATTCGAATGAGGATTAGCCATTCGAAGATTAGATGCTTGTTTCCACGAAAAGTCCACGGAAACGGACGCACGGAATATCGAGAAACGCAAAGGTGCAAAGGAAAGGCCGAAGCGAAAACACACCACCGCAAACAAAAGGACTAGACAGAACCCCGCACGCGAGACCATTTTTCGTATATTTTAGCGAATCGTCGATCTCATTTTTTTGTTTTGATTCTTGTTTTATTTATTTTTTATTTTTTTTTTTTACTCTAAATGGGGGTGCGAGACGGGGTAAAAGTAAGAAACCACGATCTCAAAGTGGGTGTCCGCGTCGAAAATACGAAATAGTATTAAAAAGAAACACACGCAAAGATACATTTCAAAGGGACCAAATGTGTATTCGAAATTTTTTGCATATGCGAACTGTCGAAGGTTTCTACAATTGCCTATGGATTGCATGAAATACGCTGCATGAGTTTTTGTGAATCACTATTTTGGTGGAATATAAGTTTTGCGTTTATTTAATAGAGCGTTTAGAGTGTAAGCTATCAGAGTTTGTAAAAAAGTTTCTTATAGTACAAAGTTTGACAATGAAGTATAAAATTATTATTTATTTTTAATTTTTTTACAAAGAAAAGCTCGCGTCTTCCAAGTTAAAATTGATTTACAATCGGACAGTTATTTAACTTTTATGAAATGCTTATAACAATCTTTTTAACTTGAAAACAAAGTTTGTTTTTAAATTGAAGATGATATATATTTTATTCATAAAAAAGTTATCTTAATTGAAAAAGTATAAACTAGTATGCATTTGTTTAACTGTTTAATATAACATTGAATAATATTCGTTGTATATACACAGAAAGTTTAGATCTAAACTCCGCAGCTCGACTGGTTGCATATGTAAAGGGATAACACATTCAATAAGCAGCGCGGCAATTAATTATGTAAATCGTTTCGTTATTAAAATATGAATTTACATACTTATATATATTGTCAATAATATAATGCATAAGATTTTTATAAACTTAACTTTTTTATAAATATGTAAATTCTTAGGTAGTTAACCAACTTATATACATCGAAGTTAAAATAAGTTACATCACTTTATTAATATTAAATACAGTTAGTATTAAATTGGTTTATAATTATAATCAATAAAATTATACTAAATACGAAAGAAAATTAATTCATTAAAACTTTTAAATCCGAGCCAAAAACTAGAATCGATAAATGTATATTTCAATATGAAGACAAATTTAAACTTAGAACTTTGAAATAAGTCTAATTTTAATCATTTATATTATTTATAAGTTTATTTTTCTTTGAATAAAAGTATAACTTTCTTACAGTAAACCATGAAAAATCTTTAATTAACATATTTAAATACACATAAATGTCTACAAATATTATCATAATCAATTTCTGGTTATCCTAAAATTCAATTATTGCCATTTTGTGCTATTTTAATATTAAACAATTCACTAACAATTCAACGTTCAAATCAAATAATTGTTATTCAATGTTAAAAAAAAGCATCGACAACGAATCGGATAATTATCGAAAGACAGAATGGAGTTAAACCACGCCCTTGTCCCCACGGCCAGCCAATCTGTGCTGTCGTCCTGTGTCGCCTCGCGTTGGAGACAAGGAACGACACTGCGACCCAACAAGGACAGCCGAGCGCTCAAACGAAGAGAGACTGTGTCCGCTGTGAAGCTGTTCCTCGGCTTGCTCTCTGGCCCCCATGGAAACGCGACAGTTTGCCCCACCTCTTTTGTCCCCGTAAGCTCATAACCGGAGAATCGTAGGCGGACCATACATATACAAAATGCAACTTTCAACGAAAATGGCAGATATTATTTGACATTCGAATTTAGTCATATTTATATTATTCAGATTCACCAGTTAAATTGATATACATATATTTATAGAACATAATTATTATCTTTCACAAAATTTACGAATGAAAATGCCGCATATCGATTCAAATTTCACTTATGAAATTTGATATAAAAATGGGAAGAATATAAAAAAAGAGGAGAGAAGAAAAAAGAAATCAATCAATTGGATTTTAATTGATGTATGCAAACATAAAATCACGATGTATCTAATAACGTTTCCCTGATGAGTTACATGAATGAACTATCAATTATAACTTGTCGGGAAATCAATTTTGCATGGAAGCAATTTATGTTTATCACTTTCACCTATCCGTGAAACTATTTTTGGTCGCTGACTTTTGAAACATATATGTTAGACCAAAATCTCGTCACGTGTACGCATTAATCTAAGATTACAGTGTATATCACCGACAATAAGATTTATTGTAACTAAACGCCTTAATCCATTGCTGGAACTTACGTAAATTTTAACCGCGAAAAAATATATGCTCAAATGAAAATTTATCGCCGGGAATTTTATAAATTGATTCTCATATTAACGAAAGCTTTGCTTGAATCTAAACGAGCGTCTAAGATACTTCAAAAATATATATATATAAGAGTTAGAAAACTTGAATTATTGAACACGAAATTTTGTTTCTTTGTCTAAAACGTATGAATTTTAAATGAAAATGGTAACTGAAAATGACCGTAAAGTTGAAAGGAAGCAGTATAATTGAAAAGTCAAAACAACATTTAGCAACCACTTTTCAATACCACTCTCTTCGAGTGAACTTTCTAATTAATCGTGTCAAAGATACTCTAGCGAGCATTTAATCTGCACCCGGCAACCAGTGATAACAAAACCGAAACTTTTAAGACAGAGAGCGAGAAGAAAGCAAAGGCAAAGTGAGAGCAAGACCGGGGTAAAGAAAATCTTTTATGAAGCAAAATTTTAGCTGGCAAAGAAGAGAAGACAGAGAGAGAAGGTATTCGTCGTGATTTACGACTCTCGTAAAAAATATCGCACTTCCGGGAGCTTTGAGCGCTCGGTAGAAGCGAATATAGGAATCGAGAGAAGACGACGAAGAAAAAGGGAAAAAGCCCCACCCGATAGGGCGGAAACCTTTTTTCTCCGATTCTCCGGAGAAAGTCACAAAAAGGAGGTAAGGACAATAAAAAAAAGTCTGTGACACGAAAAAGGTGGGCAGGTCTCTTTGGCCTGCCCGTTTTACGGTGACAAAAGTCAGCCAAGCGGATTGTCATCTGGATCGACGAATCAGAGGCCCAGGTGTCCCGCAGGAGGACAGAGCGCAAGCGCCTTGTCCTCGGCTGGACACGCGGCGACACATCGATCCACGGTTCTACAACCTCAACCTCTCTGCCGTCTCTGCCTCCGGCAGCCGCCGTTGCCTCCAGCTCAACCCAGCGCCTTCCTCGTCCTTCTCCGCCACCGCCGCCGCCGCCCCCCGACGTACACCGTCTCCCGCACACAGCAGCGTCGTCTCCTTTTCTTGATTAAACAGCGCCTGAACTCTCTAGCTGGAGCACTATCTGCAGTCGCAGCATGATGAAAAACGACGATCCGTTGTCTCCTTTTCAATTCAACGTTCTCAATGAAAAAAAAAAAATTGTTCAACATTTGCACTGACTCGTTGCTTTTAGACGCTTTAATGGTTCAAATTTTGTCTTCCTTTCACAGATTGCGGCTTTTAAATGGCGGATTTGAATTTAAATTTGGATATAAATGGCGGATCGGTAAATTGTGATCATCTGAAAATATAAAAAAAATGTTAATATGTAGAAAAATAGTATTGAGCATTTTTCAAGTTTATATTAGTTTTACATTTTTTTAAAATACTAATTTAAATTTTGTTTCTTTTATCATCAAAATTATTTTGATAAAATAAGAAACATTTTGATTCTTCGTACAAATTGCTTAATATTTAACAATAATTGTTCAATCCTAAAAATTAATTCCAAGAAAAGGTGGTAATTTAAAGAATTACTACCTTTTTTAACATAAATTTTAATGTCCCTTGATTTTTTATTTAAGAAGATAGATTATTACAACATTTTAAGAAGAGTTATGATATTCTTCAATTCACAAGAAAATGTTGCTAAATAAAATGTCTACTTGTACAATAATACTAAAGATTACTTTTTCAAAGAGCATTATGCACATCAAAAGATGCGAACGTGGACAAAATGTGAGTGTTAGTCGACAGCTTCACTCTCGCGTACATCTCTTGGACGACGAAGGGGTTGAAGAGGGGGAGGGCTGGGTGATATATTATCGCAAAACTACCCACCCGTTTGCATTTGTCTGGATGCTGCCACTTCAAACTGCCCCCACTCGTCTTTATTCGAAGAAAGATCCATCTCCATAATGGCCCCCACGCCTCCAGGGTCTTCCCACATACTCGGTCTGCATTATTGTTAGTCTTGCTGGAAACTTGAACATGCGCATAAAATGCATATGTTCCCTTTTATCTATTTATCCAATTATTTAGTTTGTTCACTCGCTAATGCCCTAATGCACAAAATTCCACAAAATGTCTTATCCGACCTTTTTCTGCAAACAGAATTATTATAATTTTTCACATATAAGCTTCGCCTTCATCGTCCTTCTGCTGAAGAGATTTAACATCATTTTAATCGAAAAAACGTGTGTCTGCTGAGTTTTACAAAAATTAAAAAAAAGAATTATTTTAATATAATTAAAATATTCCTTTTACTAAAATAATCCAGTTTTTACTTATATATCTATATTAAATGTAATTTCTAAAGAAGAAATGGTTATTTTCTATTATTATCATCAAGAAACCGAAAATGATGATTTTTAAAATAGATGAAAGAAGCATATAGTTGACCGTGTTGAGTTCTACTGCCACTTTTTGGTCTATTCTTCTTAAGATTGAATCACGTGTAAACCACCCTATAGCGTGCAGAGTGGACGTTTCCGTGCGTTTCTATCTGTGAATCCCTAGCGTCGATGAGGCACGCCAAATGTGTCTTTGGCGACCTCACGATGAACGCTCTTCCTCACAATGTAATTTGAGAACATATCGGTCGAAATACCCTAATATCTTGTCTACTTTCTCACGCTATCTATTCTTTTTCTTTCTTTCTTATTTTTTTTTTTTTTTTTTTTTAATTTTGTTTTACCTTTTTTTGT